>JADDOH010017938.1:0-27800 GCA_016648135.1 Agrypnia vestita
TTTTATATTTTTTTTTATATATTTATAATATGTCTAATCCATTTGGTTTATAATATTGTTTCTTCCATTTTGAATAAAAAAAGGACGTGTAATTTTTCATCTTATTTTAATTTTTTCTATTCGCTTATTTTGTTCAAAGTATTTTAATTCGTGGTAAACATATTTAAAAAAAAAAAATTAATTCATATTATAATTCAGAGATCGTAAAATGTTTAAAACCACTGTCACCGGTTACAAGATGCCAGCGGCGATAAGACAAGCAATGATCTCATGGTCAGTGGATGTTTCGGCTGAGCCCAAGTATGACATGTATTGATGCTCGCGTAATACGTACATATTATACGTAATATCTTTTAAAAACTTGAATTTGAGAATAGAAATCCCTACGATACATCGTGCCATTCCATGAACTCGTGATTGAGATTAAAAAAATATAATATATGTCACGAAAAACGGTTAAAAACCACCGCCGGATGTGTTTTGTTTTGACCCATCGGGCTTTACGGGTTAGTAAAATCTGTTATGTTCAGTTTCCGACCATATTTACAATTGGTTCACTTTATTAAAAGGTACTACAAAATAGACGCAGTTCATGTTGGGCACTAAAACATTAATATATCCACTAAGCCAACACTAACCTGCGCCTTTTCCAGTTCCTGTAGCCAATCTGGCAACTTCCAGAGGTCCACCTTGTTCTGGCTGGTGTAGCCTTCGATGCTGAGGTTGGTGAGGTCCTTGAGTACCTTTACCTGCTGTTCCACCAGCACCACGCTGTTAACCAAAAAGAATGTCCTCTTGCCTCCGGCGGAATACGTACTTTGGATGTCTTTTTGGAGGCGTTTTATTAGCTGAAATAGTCCATTAAAAGTTCAATTTAAAGAATTTAATGTAGGATACTTTTTTAAAATAAATGTTAAATTACACAAATATCAATCTTATCTATATATAGGGCCTAGTCCCAACTATCCGGGGCAGTAAGATTATGTTTTTTTTTTGATATTTCAAAATTCCTTATAAGATGTAAAAATCGTTCGTTTCTCAACCAGATAATACATATTATGTAAATAAAATATAAAATTTAGTTATGAACTTGCAGAATTGTGAATATCGTGAATCGTGAAATTTTGAGAAACCCAAAGCTTATTTATTATGATACATCAGCCCTGAGGATGAACCCTGCAATGGGATCCAAAACGTCGACCAAAGAGGTCGTAGAAACATGGCAGAATATTCCAGAAAACTCACACCAGAAGATATTCTGAAATCATGTATTCAAAAAGCATATGTTGTGTATGCACTATCCAGGTGGTTTGGTTCAGTTTAGTTTAGTTTTAATTTAAGTTGAGACTAGTGATGCAATGAATACTACTTTCACGAATATGAATATCAAGTCTACTATTCGCCGAATACGAATAATTCAACAAGGTTATAAATAATACACCACTGTTCTTTTTTTACTGAGAGTTTTAATAATTAAAATTTACCACTGGAAAATTTTTGATCAAAAAGCAGAACATTTCTTTTATCTGTTTGTACATTCCCAGCAGTCGAAAATAAATATCACTTTTTTCACGCTTACGAGAGGTCATGTTATTAGATTTAATTTGAAATTATTTTATAAGAGTTAACAATTTTACACCCAACGGAAATAAAATGGAACGAACAATACATATTACAAAACAAAAACTACATAAAATGAGCACCTAACCTTATTTATAAGTAACAATTGACAACTTGAGAACTCAATAAATCCATTCATTTAATGTTAGGGGAATCCTCAAGTATAGAGTGCGTAGGTATGTTCGGATACACGGTGCACAGCAAAACCGTAATTTGTGTTGCGTTTAGTTATAAATAGTTTGTTTTTAATATTCGTGATGATATTCGGCGAATACAAATATTCGGTAAATATCTACTGTTTGGCGAATACGAATATTCATATTCGTTTCATCACTAGTTGAGACAAAGAAATAAAGAAAGTTGAAAATTTCAAATGAGGTTTACTCAAACATGGCGTTTGAGATTATGGGGCTGTTATTCTAGACATGCGATATACGACCTGTTGGCCAGAAAATAAGAAAACTGCATCAAAATCGTTGCCAAAGTTTGGGTTGCCAAAGATTTTGCCTTTTACATATTTAGTTATTTAGCAGTACGAGATTTTACTTTTTCAATATTAAAGCCACGTATTCACTAGGGGACAAATTACGCAACATGACACATCAACATCTACAGTCATGTTTCGGGGACAATGATGCGGTCATTTGATGTGTACACACCAGGACTCACATGTCACTTGTCACAGAAATGACGCCCAATGAGGTTATGATGATTAGTGCTGTGTATCTATTTAATCTAACGAGTTTATTGAAACGTAAGAGTACAAAAAGGTGGAGAGTGCGAAAGTATTTACTGCAAAGGAAAAGAAAGATGAATATTCTATGCGATCTTCGAATGTTTGACAGATCATTTGTCAAGTTCATTCGAAGGCAACCACTGATTTTGAACTTTTATTACAAATGATGATCTTCCATAGCCAAACAAGACACAATATTACGGAATGCTGTTTTATATCACATCGTATAGCATATGTAACTGTAGTGCATGCATCTCAGCTTGTCAACATACCACTTGGTACTGACGCGCGGTATGATGACCCGTGCGCTTACTTGGGTACCGTGGGCATGGCACGTAGAAATGCCGCGTTGGCTGCGCGCGACGTCGCAGAACAGTGCGCAATGTTGCAGCATCACGTAGACTCTATGCCGCGCGTGATGTTGAGGGGCAATCGGTCCTCTAGTGAATACGTGGCTTAAGCCATTATCTTAACAGCTTGAACCCCAAGCACCACCAGTGAAAAGAACGAGTAATACTGACCTGTACTGCGATGAATGTCTTCCCAGAACCAGTGGGAAGAAATATGATAGTGTTCTGGTGCGTGGAATGCCTCTCTATGTGCATCTGGTAGGACCTCGCCAACATTCCCTCCGCCATTTCTTTGGATGATATCTTCACTCTGATTCAAGCATAAATAAATATATTTTAAAGAAATATCACATCTTTTAAATAAGTTTGTCCACACATAACTCTGAAAACTGAACATAGACTAGACATGAGGGGTATAAAAGCAAAGGCAGCAATATCCCAATGAGGCGTTCTGAGGTAAATCCAAAAACTTGTCACTATTCAAAGTAACTTCTGTGGAATCTATGAAATTAAAAATTAACATCTTTATTTATAGTTTTTGTGTTTAATTTGTAGAACTCCATATTTATTTTTAGCGAAATTTAATTTATTTTAATTAAATTAATTAAAAATAATTAACATCTTATTGGAAATAAGTTTTTTAAAACAACTGCCACCTCAGTTTTCCTTTTATATACATAAATATCCTTTTATATAAATATGTAGCGCTATCTGTTCAACTTTGTGCCATGTACTTATCGCCCGACTCAGAGTTTTGTTTATATTAACATAATAAAAATCTCCGCGACATAAACAAAAGGGTCGAGCTAGCGACTTGGCGACACTACACCAGTTGGGCTTCTGCCGTAAGATCGGGCAGACTTCCGCGCGTCATCTATTTCTTTGTTCGTCATTACGTAAAATATTACTGGTACACTTTACTTGCTTCCGGGGCCTATCTCCGGGAAGAAATAAACATTTATATCCGATCGCCCTTTCATTCCATCGACCACGAACATTCCCTACAAATATTAAGCTATTAAATATGGACACTGCCAATGATATAATAAATTGTAGATACGTTACAAGCGTGAAATCTTGGCAACTCAAAAGTAAGGTAATTGCCTTACTTGCATTTGTTATCGAACGGACCTTCTTTGTGATTGAACGCGATGGCACGCCGAAAAAAGAGTCCCGGGGAAAAAGAACAGAATATAGTACACTATTGTAAGAATGAGTACGGTATTTTAGTCACCGTGACTTCAAATTTACCAGATTTTTCTGCATTTGCTACATTTGAAATCAGGATAGTATGGGAATAACGTGTCTATTTATAGTACGTCAATGTTCCCGTCCATCTTAATTCTCAAATTTGTGCTGCAATGCTAAAAAGTTTTGGAAGTGTGGCTACATTTGGTGATTTATTTATATAAATCACAGCTGATTAAGTTCACTTGGTATGCCTTATCACATTACTGACTCATATCACACACACACAAACACACAGTGGCCATTAAATGTACACTGTGTGTTTCATTACAGTAATGGGAGCCTTCGTGTGTTGGTGTTAAATAAAATTATAACAAATGCCTTCAGCAAAATATGAGTCACAGATTATTTTAACCCTTATAGTGCCGAAAAGCGCCGTGGCGCTCGTAGGTAGGTGTGCGAAAAATGCCAGCGTCGCGATAGCGCTCGTTTCGACAGCTCACTTTTGGCGCGCATCCGTGTTCCTGCATTCATATTTTTATTCATTAAATCGCGTTCTAACTTTTTTCTACACTCATAGGTAGGTGTGCGAAAAATGCCAGCGTCGCCATAGCGCTCGTTTCGACAGTTCACTTTTGGCGCGCATCAGTGCTTTCTAACTTTCTTCAATCACACTTTTTTCTATAAACACCGTTATTATTATTTATTTCTATAATCCTAAATTTGATTTCAAAATGTCGAACACGAATGAAAGTTCCGATATGGATGTTGAAATGACAGAACAATTTCAAAACTGAGTTAGTGATTATGAGAGCGATAGCGGGAGTGATATATGTATATTTTCTATAATTTTATTGTCAATAAATATGTAGTACATATTCAATTTCTGTGTTTTTATTATCATAGTTTGAAACCTTCTGAAAAGAATGTTGAATAAATTATGAAAATTAGTATATTGTAACAGAAATGGTAAGTGTTTTGGTGTTTATATAAATTATCTACGAAAATGCACTTTTTTACTGGCATTTTTAGCATATTTTGACAAAATATTTATGGCACTAAAAGGGTTAAATTCTGTAGATGCACTTGAAGAGTGATAGCTAATTAATTTTTTTTTGAGGTTTCTTGATTGAGTGGTGAATATAATAGGATGACGTTACATCCATCTAGACATTGAAGAAGGGAAAAAAGGAAAGAACATGTTTTGAATAAAATTAAGACCCAAATACAATTATTAGTGTATGTAAAAATGGTACAAATAGAAAAACCTCTTGCACAGAGAGTGCATTTTTCACTTGTAAAATATATTTTTTTAATCACACTCATTCTTACAAGAAAACACTACATATTGTCTATATAGGTTTCCTATTATAACTCATATTAACCCATCATTTGCGATGGTGGGTCAGATCTGACTGGGTTGTTTGCAAAAATATGAGTAACTTGACAACTGTTTGGTTCACACCATTGTCCTTTTAGCTAATCTTTTATTAAGTATTTCGTAATTTGAAACATCAATGAATGTTATCAGATGAGAATGTGAAATAATGCTAAATAATTAAATAAGAACAGTGGACATTATGTCTCAACACTGGCAACAACAAATCTTTTGTGTGTCACACAGGAGGCACTGTCCACTCCAATCTTTCTTGTAAGGATTTCAATCCCATTGTTTTATAAATGCGAATTTCTTCAGTTTTTGTAATATTGGGTGGAATAAAGAATGTGTAATATTTTACATTTAAATTCTACTTTTTACACACTTTTTTCATTGTATTAAAATCTTTTTTAACAAAAATAAATTTATTTATATTATTTTGTATATCCAGACCATTAATAATTTGGAGACAAAGGCATAATGAGAAAATACCAATTAAAATAATTTCGTTGTCTGTCTATCCGTCTATCTGTCTGTCCCCGTAACTCCGTGTAACGTTCAGCAAAATTTGAAAAACTTACAGTAAATTTTTTTTTTAAATTTTGATAAAAATTTTCAGTCACTGATAAGAAGAGAGGAGACCACACTATCTGATTGCATTTGGGATGGAGCTGAGTTAGTGTATTTGATGTACAAAAACTTCAATTTTCTAATGAAAACATGCAGTATATAACGCCATTTTAATAAATTATACTTAAGATGAAAGATGTTGCATACTGGGTCTGTACAGTAATGTTCCGGAGTATTGCTTAAATTAACCTACCCTAAACCAGAGAAAGTCGGTGCGCCGCTGCTAGTTCTTATTGAGCATTTCTAAACACATATTTGTTTACAAGAATTGTTGTTTCCTAGAACTCAAGTTAACAAATATTTGTAAAACCATTCATCATCATTCTTGGCACTTGGTGGGTCTTGGCCTCCTCAATAATTTTCCTCCACTCATCTCGGTCTAGTGCCAGCTCTCTCCAGTTTCGAAGCTCTAAGGCAGAGATATCTTTGAGGACGTTGTCACTCCATTGTAAAACCATTAGCAGTATTTATAGAGATTTCCTTATTCCCCGGTAACCTACTTAAACTAACCTATCAAATGTTGAATAAACAATTTGTTCAGTACATTTTGAATAAACAACTAAACAGGATTCAGAATGTAATTATTATGCGAGAAATACATAACTTCCTTCATTATAAATGCACATTTGGAAGAAAATATTTATGATTACCGGGTTGGTACCATGTAGATTCAAATAAATAGAATTTCTAACTAGATAATATATATAGTGTCATTTTTATAATTTACTAGCGCGGCTTCGCACGCGTAGATTTTTAGTACACCATTTGGATCGTCATAGAACTTTCGTGAACCTTCTAGAATACTCATTTGGATCGTCATAGAACTTTCGTGAACCTTCTAGAATACTCGCCTTCCAGAACTTTCAAGAAATTTATCGAATGTACAGGAACCTTCTAGACACACCGACACAATCCGCTACTCAGTTTAGAACTTTACAGAACTTTTGGGAATTTTCTAGAACCTTCTCCTTCCAGAACTTTCTAGAGCAGGTTTTACCGGAACCTTCTGGACTCGCCGACACAGTCGACGCGCCTACTTTGAAACAATCTGAAGCATTTGCGGCCTTCCCATAACAAAACAATGTGCTAGAAAGTACATTTTTGTCACCAAACTCGATGTGACACCAAGGGCTATCCACCACCATAACCACCGGTGGGTGGTTGTGGCTGGTTGTGGAGAAAACTTGGCAGGCAGGGAAACACGGGTTTCTTTTTATATTGATATACCCCAAGATCTCACCTCATATTAACTCTCCAGTCCTACACTAGAATTGTCCCGGTAGCTTATGGATTTGATTTTGTAAAAATGTGCATTTTTGGTATTTTCTTTAATAAATTCTTCCAGGCTGTTTCTTAATACAGAGGGAACTGAGTTCCTCACTTTAGGATGCTTCTGGAAATGGCTGATCAGTTTTACAATCTTATGGCGGGGCTAACCTGGGGATCTGATGTCTACCATTCAAATTGTCCGGGATGATACAGAGGAGCCATGCCCTGTACATCAACCGACAAAATTTAAAGTCTACTCTTTCAGGGAGCTGAGCTAATGCAGATCTCGCAAAAGGGATGTTATGTGCTAGAATTTTATTAATTCATATATTTTTACTATTCTCAAAATAAACTTAACACTTGTGCTTCGTAGCACCATCGGTGGTTCGAGTCCCATTCCAGGACACCATAAAGTTAGTCCTATTCTCATGAATAGGACTATCTTGATAGTGTCTTGGAATAGGGCTCGAACCACCGACAACCAGATCACTAGGCGAGCGTCATGACCATTAAGGTACAGATACACAGATTTAGTGGCATGCTAATGGCATAATAAGCATGCCCAAAGCTAACAATCAAACACACATGCTTATTAGCGGCATAGAATAGAGACGCTCTTGATCAAAATGGAAACTTTGCAAACTGAAATAGAAAATTCAAGTGAACCAATAAATCAAAACAGTTCCCGAGTTTTCATCCGCACATTTTTGATTTTAGTTTTTATAATTTTTATTGTAAGATTTGAATCAATTTTTAATAAAGTTTCATAAACATTATTTCTCGCTATACACGTCTGGAATATTTTGAAAAAAAATTAATGTTTACCCTGACAAAGTGTACATCAACGATATAATAAACTGTAGGTAAATACATTACAAGCGTGAAATTTGGCAACTCAAATGTAAGGTAATTGCCTTACTTGCATTCGTTATCGAACGGATATTCATTGTGATCAGGTGCGACCCTACGCCGAAAAAAAGGCCCGGGGAAAAAGGAACAGAGCATCGTACACTATTGTAAGAATGAGTATGTTATTTTAGTCACCGTGAATTAAAATTAGAGAGTTTGTGAAATAAGTGTGTGTGTTTTGTTGTCTCTTTCAATGCAATATTCGCTACATATGAAAGCCGGCTAGTATGGGAATAACATGTCTATATTATAATACGTCAATGGTATACATAATCTGAATTATACTTCGTATATGTTATCTTAAATATATGATAATAATTGTGATAGGAATATTACGAAATATATATTTTATTGTGATTTATTTCCTAGAAATTCTAGTTATTAAGTATATCTTATTTCAACATACTGATTGCTTATTTCGACATACTGGTTGCATGTCTGGGAGTATGGGGTATGTAAACCAATAAGGCAAGAAAGAGTAGCGTTTGATTATTGTCATTCTAAGCTTTTCTAGTGTAGTGGTCTACCCTCTCTGTCTAGCTCCGCGAAAAAACGGTGTGATGGTTGTATTTATTATACCTTAGAGCATTTAATGGCTTCACCTTATTTACTGAAAAAATTATTAGTTATGAAAAATTTCAATTTTCTTACTTTCTTTATAAACAAAAGCTTTAAATAATTTAACATTAAGGGATGCAAGACTTGTATTCAAATGACGAAATGTGTTCGATTTCTGATGAAATCTAATATTTCACAACAAAGCCAATTTATTGCAGAGCTAGTATGTACCTACGCTTAGACAAAATAAAACAATCGGCAGCCGGCACAGAACCCAGCACAATAATGAAAGCATCACATTGGTGGAATGATGATATGAAGAGGTAAGAAAGTTTTAAAAAATAAATTAACCTCACATACGACGAAACGTCACTCAGCTGTCACCATAAACCCGACCACTAAATACTTTCAAACTCGCGAATCTATTTTTTATGCCTCGAATAATAAACCCTTTGGGATCAACTAGAATCTCGAAGTTTGGAAAAAGTACAGACTCACAATCACGGAACACGACTAATGTGATGAAATGCACCGATCTGAGTGGTAGAACTGCCAGAACCCGTCGCGCAGCAAGCCACCAAGTGCAAATCAGGAACCCCCATTCACCGGTTCACTTTGTTGTACTCGTCGTACTTCAGCTGTTGAAATGTCAAATACCAAGGAAAAATAGTTTTATCGGTTGATGAAACAAACAGAGTCAACAGGTATCTACTTAGCCATGACCAGAAACAAAAGATGCCAAAGATGGCACCCACAGATAGGGTCATGGAAAAAATATAAAAATACTTTTGGGTATCGAGTACCCACATTTTTATCGATACCGATACTTCTGTACTTCATACTTTTACTCAACGAGTACTTAATGGTTGGTATCGATCAATTTTTTCCCAACATTAAAATAAACCAAGTCGGCTAAAATAATTAATACCCAAAGCTGTAAAATTGTGAGGTAACACAACGCAAATTTGGACAAGTGAAAGTAGTCACCATATTATTATGTTATCTATGGTAGTCACTTGTAGCCATGTCTTGCTTACACTTCAGATTAAAATTTTTACATTTACAAGACGCCAGAGCTTGTGCTAGGGTAATCTCTACGATAAGGCGATTGATAGCAACAAAATTAGTCCCCACTAGCACCACCAGTAGCGAAACAGACAGAAAAAGATTATTATTTTTGGAGTCGTCACAAAACTTTAGCCCACACAAAAAAATCGAGAATCGTGTACTCATGTGTGCGCGGTAGAAGTTATACTTATTTAGCGTAATTGTGATAATTGATTTTTACATATTGGTTAAAATAGTGATGGTATTTTAACCGATGACACATTAACCGTTATTTAAAATTTGAATCTGATTGCATCGATGATTGGAAACTAATTTTTTGAAATTTTACGGGCAACCACCAGTACTAGACAACGATTGTATCGTGGTTCTTTATCATCCATACAATCAGATACAAATATCAATTAACTGTCCTGAAAATCATCACTATTTGAAAAATGTTTATTGGTACAGTAGCAGCAGTATCCAGCCGATCCATCTCTTGTCCGACAGCGAGGACCCTTTTTATTATGTTAACATAAAAAACCGCGCGCGACTTCGCATGCAACGTAGATATATGAGAAGAAATGATTCGAGCTACAGCAGTCGGGCTTCTGCCGTAACATCAGGCAGACTATATTTATATTTATTTATCATTCATTTTATTTCCTTGTACATCTTTATTTGATCCCGGGGCAAATCTCCGCGAAGAAATAAATACTAAAAACAAATCGCTTTTTCATTTCAACGACCCGCCAACCTTCCCTAAAGTACAATAAAGTGATGTGTAGGGAGATGATGAATACAATTGATAACACTTTATGTAGTTAAATGATTGATATTAGTTTGTGAAGTGGTACAAATGTAACTATTGATTTGTAATAGCTAAAATAAGAGATGAACGACTCGAAGCGATTCGAAGACATTTATCGCCACAGCATCGTAGACATATGATGTAACGAGTCGAAAAACATATGCTCCTATCTATTTTCATGTTTTATCGATTTTCGGCCTAAAACAGTTCCATATTAAAAAAAATATATATAACTTTGAAAGTCGCACTGAATGTCGAATGAATGAATGAGTTTTTTGTTTTGAAAATGAATATTTGACAATTACGTCGTTTTTGCAAAAACATCGACAGTAACATGAAATCCTAAAACACATCTAAAATCGCAATTCAATAAGCAATTGTAATTTTCAATTCAATAACTAATCATTCGTCAGCTTTTGATTTGAGTATCTTTATGATGGTCAACAAAACATTAATTATATTACTGGAACACTAAAAATAAATATTTAATAATAATAATAAAATGTTGACACTTACATGTATGCACGTGCATTTCGTGGTCTCGCATTCCTGCTACATGTTACTTTCCACTAGACGAACTCTTGCTCCAATACGCAAGCTACGCGTATTCAACTTCCGTTACAATTTTACCTTCAATGTGCCAAAAAAAGATAAATTCAAAAAATACATCAAATAGAGTTAGGTTCACAGGCACGGTCTTTAATAAATTAGAATGATGTGCCATGATGATGCTGTAATTAGCAACACTACTTTCTACTAATTCACTCCAACAGTGTGAAGATACGAAAAATGTATTTTCGCGATTACGTAAGCCCGAAAAAGTGTATCTGGCAATTCCAGCTTTCATATATCTATTATGTCCAAAACTTTCAATAGCGCTGGACAAATATTTTTTCTGAATAGAGAGGAAAATTACGGTACAGGGAAAGAACGGGAGGTTTAAAACTTGTGTTCAATGATTAAAAAAAACTTATTCGATTGATTAAATTGTTGTATTATTCTAAAACTTTTCAAGGACTTGAAGTGGTGCATTATTTAGGTACAATACATTACATATTGCACTTTATCACAAACACACAATCTGTGTGCTTACAAAATTACAAAAAAAAAAATATTGGAAATTTGAAGAAGTATCGATACTATGGATTATAAAAAATCTTGATTGAAAATTCTGAAAAGTATCAATACTGTGGAATATCGATAAAACAGGCTTACAAAAAAATCTTGATAATTCGAAAATTCGAAAAATTGTCGATACTGTGGGGTATCTACAAATATTTGATGAGGAAATTAAATAAATGTGTGTGAAAAAAAATGATTTCTGCCAACTTTTAAAAAGTATTGTTATTTATTTTATATAATATTCATCAAGTCAAAATTGAGGATGTGTACAATATTGTACAAAAGTGGTCATGACATGATTCATAAGATAATGCAACTCGTATTCATAATTGTATATTATCTTGACCCATTGAATCCTGATCCCATTTGTTCTATTGTTTTGTGGAAATATTTGTCTTTTTCTGTCCAAAAAATACATACTACCCATTAAATAAACCTCTCCAACATGTTTTACACTTTTAAATATAGTTACGTGAAACATTTTACTCGGAAATTACTAAAAAACAAGTTCTACGTCAAAAAATTTCCAGCATCATTTTTTTTTTGTTTGGAACCCAGCCATCTTTAGTGCTTTTTCTTATGTAGCGGAAATCAGGTACTCGTCATTTTTTCCATGTTACCACAAACTACGAGTATTAGAATGTAGAAACTTCTTGTTTATGGATTTTCTACCGATGACATTTGACATCTGTCAAACTAGAAATTAATATTATTTGTTAATTAAATTATTTTTTTCACAAATGTCCCGATTTAGAGAAATTATCGGAAATTATGGTCTTTACGTGCTTGCCTTAATATTATTGCAGGTTCCACATACCATAAGCGGTGGTCAGTACTCGTGATGATTTTATCAAATGTTTATTATTGTATACGGAACCATTTATATTAATATAATATTATCTTTATACATTCATCAGTGCTTAAATATTCTCAATATTTATTCTCTATTTATATTGTTATATTTTTCATGTCTTTTCTCACTAGTGAAAATATTTTATGGTCTTGAGGTTATTTGTACTCCTGACTAAATGGTTTTCTTTTCTTTTCAGCCAATAATTTGAATATGTACGATGGAGTGACGACTCCATACATTATAGGTGGTGATATATTCTTCGAAATTGTAGAACCTTCCGAACTCAGGTACACATACAGAATAAGGCCGGCCAAAAATTTTGGCGCAGAATTTGTAAGCTATCATTTAATTTTCTATTTCTTAGTTATTCATCTGGTTTTAATGAGATTTTAAAAACTATAATTTCATCTCTTTGAAGGTTTGATATTGTTTGTAGATGATATTGATACTAATATATATTTTTTACAAATTCGTCCCTCAATATAGTGTAGCTTATATCGTCATCCAGACAAAATTCATTAATTGCTCTCAAAATTGTAATTTTTGGTTGTATAAATATAATTCTAATTATTTTTTTCTTAAATTATTTTGATTGAAATATCTACAGGTAAATCAGTCAAGGTATAGAGATTTGATAAATTAAGAATTTGAAAACACAAAAAAGTGAAATACATTAAAAAAAAGTTGCATTCTTGCTTGTTGGTGACTTCAAAGATATAAAATATGTCTAACAATATATCTTCATATATATTACATTGCTACCTCCGAATCTATTATAAAATATTACATATTTTTTGTAACACCTTTTTAATGCAGTTAAACTAAAAAAATAAATATATATGTACTGGGTTATTTGGAAAACATTAATAACCTCGCAGGACTATATTTCTGCCTTGATTATGAGTCGAAAATGCGAACAGCCATGACCTAATAATATCAATAGTTATGGAGTTACGCAATTTCAAAGTTTGACTTATTTTTTACAAAACATTAAACTATCATTACAATAACTTACATCGATTATGAAAAATTCAAGTTTAATAAATTGATAGAGAATTGGATAGTTTAAGTGAAAATAAACTATAATACATAGTAATGTTTCTGTAATTACCATTTTGTCTTTTACAACAATACAAATTTCTTTTAACCTAAAATTTATTTAACATATAAAAATATTTCATCCACCGCAGGTAGAAACGATCATGACAAATGTTTTTCTAACCTGTTTTCATCTAGAGTACTTTGCATGCATACCTCTTTTTGTTTATTCTGAAATTTTATGACATTAGTTCCTTGAAATATTTCATTTAAGTATGTTATATGACTATGTGCTTTTGTGAACTATTTTTTTTTATAGAACCGTCCACCCTGATAATGCAGATTATGACATAGAAATATTTGAAAACATTTCATTTTAACATGCTTCTGTAAAACATCCTCCAGCAAAAATTTCATTTTAAAAATTGTTAAAAAGAACAGCATATTTTAAGTATGTGAAGAAATTTACAGAGCTATTATTACAGAATGAGAGTTTCTCCTTGATGAATACCAAGCTGGTTGTCATGGATCCCGAGGATGGCTGCACACCTCCGGACAATCAGGAGCTGCTGGAGGGACACGTGGCTCTCGCTGTCCGAGGGTGAGTCCCGACAGAAATGGTCACTTCAAACATGCATTCACCTTTTCATATTTCAAGACTTAAAGATGGTGTTGATGCAAGCACACATCAAACAAACTAATGCGTTTGATATTTCGGTATTTATAAAATATCTTGGTTGAAAATAGTTTAGACAAAATAAAATAAGCCAATATTACAGCCTACAGCTCTGGGTGGGCCTGAGTTATCTCAGGTGACCTCTCCATTTGTATCTCCTCAATCCTCTCTGATCTGCAATTCGGTTCTTCAATACTAGAGAGTCTAGTCCAGTTGATGGGATCATGGTATACCAATACGTATTTGTAAAAATATTTATGGGGTTTTAATTTTAATAATTTGTCATCGTAAAGTTGAAATTCTTTGAGGTTGTGATTAGATAATGCAATCCCGAGTCGGGATTGCCCTTTCGGGATCCCTCGAGATTACAATTTCCAATCCCGCGGGATTCCTAGGGATCGGAATCCCGAATACTTTTGTGTTTTTTTGTTTATACAGCTGAATAGCAATTAACGACAACGCCTTGCATTTTTGTATCAGCAATTTTGATAAAATATTCATTGCATTAAAGTTTTTGTATGCGTATTTCCAGGCATCAATCAGTCAATGTAATAGAGTTAGTAGTAATTTTTATTACTATGTTAGGTTGATAAAATAAAGCAAATATTATTCAAATCTATTTTTATTATATAAATGTAATACGAATATAAGATTTAAGTAATTACTAAAAGCTCTATAGACATACACAATTAAACATAAAAAAATTAAATTATCCACTTAATCTATGGCTGATTTTGAAAATGGCTTCATAGGAAGCTGAGCATGTTGAATGTTTTATCTAGGCGGCATCTTATTTCAAATGCTAGAAAATAAACAATATTTTAGGCGAATTCTAAATATAGGCCTCTATTTCCCCTACATTCGTACAGATTAATCTCTTTTTTTATGAAAGTTTCCAAACTGTCGGTATCGGAGAGCAAGCAAGGAGGATTAGATTTATATACTTTTAAAGTTTCTTCTAATCCCGGTAATCCCGATAATCTCGTTCAATTTTTTGGTTTGTAAAATGACTCGAGATCTCGCGGGATCGGAATTGCATTCCCTAGTTGTAATGGTGATGCTAATAATTTATTTTATTCACAAATTGGAGCAAAGACGTTCCTCAACATTTTGCATCCAAACACCTGCAATAAAGAGTACATTGCTCTGATTCAAGTATATCAAAATAACTTACTTACCTAACCTGACCTAACCTAACCTAATGTAATAGACACATTATAGTATATATGTATATTTTTCAGTGATGATTCTTCTCATATGATGTTTAATAATCAAATCATTGTTTTTAACTAAACACAGGTTTACATAAAGCGTGCATGGGGACTCATTTCTCGCAATATTAAAAGAAAAAATGCCATTTCACTTACTAAATTAAATCCAAGTAGAATTAAAAACAAAAAAAAAATATAATTCTACATATTAGGAATAGGATTGATCTACAAAGCTTGATAATTTAAAAAAGGGTAATTTCACATTTTTTTTTTAATAGAAAAATATTATCTTTGGTTTAGAAAATACGTTTATGAAAAATACATTTTTTAAAATATGTATGACGTATAACATGTAACAGCAAATTTAGACAGTTTTCATTCATTTTTTTACAAAACAAGCCGGCTATTTTGAATAGTGTGTCCATAATGTCAGGGAAAAAGTTTTGTAGATATTATATGTTACCCAAATGTAGAAATTCATTCCTGAAAACTGAAAAATGAATCCAACATTAAAGCATCAATTTTCGGTAAGTTATCTGATTTTCCTTGTGAAAATCCATCCTCCATTATTTTAAATGTGTTTTTAGATAGTTAGTTTATTAAAATAGGTCACAAACACGGTAAAATCTATATAAATCATGCAAACACCAGTAAAAACAAAGCGAATATGAACGGTTACAGTAGAAATGAAACTAATTACAGTGACACACACCATAGATCATGTATGTTTATTTATAATTCTTACTTAACAACGTCATGACCAATCACATCGCGCTTTAAAGGAATCGTACTTTTTAAGATTTTTATTATAAAAATTATGATTGAAAACATTATCCCACATCATCCATACTGAGTTACAAAATATAATTTATTTTTCTGAATCTATTTAATATATTTTCATAGATATCAGTAAAATGTGAAATTACCCTATTTGACAGTTATGTCATTATTATTCAAGGGAGTGCTCATTCCTCCACAAAACAATGGTGGCTGAAGGAGCCGGGGCCCGTGCCCTCATCATCACCGAGCAGGACGATGATCCCCTGGACCCCTCGGCGGACCTCTTCATCGAGATGATTGATGACAGGTGACTCACCATACCAACACTCAGCTTATTTAAAAAATCATCTATTATTTTATTAATTTATTTGACATTTAATTTTACATCGGTCTCGCTGGGCAATGGTGGATATAATTTAACAGAGCTTTGTTATTATGTTATTAATTTGATCATTACTTTTGATTTTGATGTCAATCCTTGATGGGTCTCGGCTTTGCCAAAAGCTCTTTACAGTTTTGGATAGCCAAAACATGCATCTCTTTGAAGATATTGTCTTTCCATCTTAGTTTTGGCTTCCTCTAGCTCTGGTGTTCAGCAGTGACTTTGGTGTTTGCTGTTCAGTTATCATCTCCACATAGCCCAACCATCAAAGTCTTTAAATTTTATAAATCCTAAAAATGCCAAATCCATTTTCTAAAACTGACAGTATTCAAATTCTTCCATTCCATATAATTCACTAACCATGCTCAATTGACTAATTGTCATATAGTTCCTGTGTTCCATTCTCAACCCTTTACTTTTGTGAATAGCTGATGACAGCCCTCCTCCGATTTAGCAGGTCCTAGCTCTCCTCCAAATATTGATTGAAGAGTGTATTAAACCTCAAAATAACTAATTGGCCACCAGCCTTGATATTGAGGGTAGAAAGTCAAAAGGGCGTTAGTGATAACATATTTCGAACTTTACAGGAGAATGTTCTGTCAATCTGATTTTGTCAATGTTTCTTTTATAATTAACATATTTGTTAATCCAAAACACACATGGAAATCGTTTATTAATAAAAGAAATATTGACAAAATCAGATTGACAAAAATTTATTTTGCTCTCTTGTAAAGTTCGAAATAATCACTAACGAACGCCCTTTTGGCTTTCTACCCTCGATATAATGGCTAGCAGCAATGCTATCACATTCCACAGCTTTACTGTTCTTTGTGCCTCTATTGCACACTTTATTTCTTCTACATTTGAATGGTTGAATCAAATTACGCACTAAGTACCATGACCGACAAGCCGAGGAAAACAAGATATAGTGAATAAAAATGTCATATTTAAGTTTTTATGAGTTTTTTTTTGAAAAACCTATACTATACATCCTACCTGTCTTTTCTACATAAAAACTAGAAGAAAAAGTTTTCTGTGTTTCCTGTAATTAATTTGCAAAATATTTAATATTTCAAACAACTCCCATGTACCCAGCGCTATTTCCTATGAAAGGCACTAAGTCCAACGTCTGTGTAGTTTAACAAGAGGTAAGTACCCCGAGCATATTCAAACAGTATCCCTTGTCCGTAACAAAATACCGGGATGAATGTTAATTTCAAAACACAAAATAAATCATACCTCATTTACTGGTGGATTTTTTGCTGGAATGATATTCTGAGTTGTGGATGCATATATATTCCAGGCCTTGTGTTTTTCTTCTTTTATTTGTATTATATTCTTTATAACACCTTTTCCTTGTTGTTTGTATGGGGAGCTCATGCGACGCGTATCCTACTTTGTCAGCCATTTTCATACAATCTGAAGTTAGCGGACCATGGCACTTAGTGCCGTTTTTAAAATAATTTAGCCGTGGTACTTAGCGGAGTCGCAATATTCAAACAAACGGCTAAATGCAACATTACAGGGACATAATGCATTACTGGAGTTAGTGGCGATGTCATACAGAACCAAGCTGCATACTTAGTATGAAAAATGAAATTTTGGTACTTAGTGCCTATTTTACTGCAACCATTCATTTATTCTACATCATCTTTAATAATATTATTAATTTGGCTTTCTTTTATAAATGAGCTTGAAATCAAATGCCACACATGTATGTTTTGTAAGTTAATAATTATATATATATATATATGTGCATTGATAGGTCGGACAGAGACGCCAGCATTCCCGCAGCCTTCCTACTAGGGCGAAATGGAGTACAGATTCAGAATATTTTGGAGAGGCTGGATCTGCCATATGCTATCATCAACATCCCCATCAACATGACCTACGTCTCCATCAATAAAATGAATCAGCCTCCGTGGATTAGCTGGTAGTGTTCCCACGGCCTCTGACAAACATTCCTGGGCTGCGAGGGCCAGCCATTACTACAGTCTGTTATACCTGATTTTAACCAGATGTGATAACAACTCCTTTCATAGCTCTTCATCACTCGTGAAATCTGCACCTCTGTAATCAGGGAATCTAAACAATTTTGACTAATCAATCATTCTCCTAGAAAAATTTATCTTACCGTTGACGTTGATGGCAGTGTGGCAAAGGGTTCTAAAAATTATACAGTAATACCCCAAAGGCACGTTATAGGTGGGACCAGCAAAGATAATGTAAGTCACGTACGTAAAATCATAAGTCAGACGTACTTAAAATCATAAGTAAAAACATAAGTCAGAGTATGAGCGTGAGATATCAGGTTATTTGAAAGCTATTATAAATAATACATAATTGTAATTAAAATTTGTTTACAACATATAAATCTTGTCTTGTGGTCCAAAAAAGGTTTTGTGGTTAGGACACTTACCTCGTGATCCAAAGGTTGCGGGTTCGAACCTCACTCCAGACTAGCAAGTTATTCCTATTTTCACAGTGCAAGCGTTTAGCTTAGTTTGAAAATAGTAAGAATATTGATGTGACATGTATTCCGTGTTCGTGTCTCTATTTAAAAAAAAAATCAAACAAAGACACACAACATTAGTTATTTTGATGCTGATGATAATCCAGAAATTCGAAGAGTTGAGGGAATGAAAGTAACATAATTCTAAACTTACGTAAGTTAGGGAAACGCAACTTGGGGTACTACTGTATTTAATCATTCTAAAATAGTATTACATTGCTGTAAATACGATCTTTACAACAACAATTTTTTTTTTTGGTCAATCCCTTTGTCATCTTTTCTTGGGTTTCAATCCGTGAGATTGGTTTGCAGCAAAGCACATCTCCTTCTCCATTCCGCTCGGTCTCCGGCGATCCTCTTCAGCTCTGTGTAGGAGGCACAATTTTATATCTTGGCACACTTCCTCAAGATATTCACGGCGAAGGCACCCTCTGGCAATCTTTCTATATACCATTCCCTCCAGTATAGTTTTTAGCAGATTTATTTAGCCTTTGTCATATAACCACCAATATTGTAAGGATAACTTTCACTTTGAAGCAAGATTTTCATTTTAGAGAAAAATGTATAATTTTATTATTAATTCACATATCAGTCAAATAAACCAAGTTATTGATTTTCAAAAAAATTATTACATTGTAGATTTTTAATTTCTTAATAAGTACATTATCTTATTTTCTGTTTCGAACAGACGTGTACTGGGGAAAGTTGTATCTCAGTTATGGAGGAGGAGCTCCACAGAAACAGACATGATAAAGCCATTTATTTTTTCAAAAATTTTTCAATGAAATAAAAGTTTAATATGTATTTTAATAAGTGCAAATAAAAATAAATAATAATAATTTATCACCTCCTTATTAAAAAATCACCAAATTTCTTTCTAAATTATTTTCTCCAAGAGTGCTATAAGCCTTTAAGGGCCGGTTGTTTCAAGTTGGATTAAAGTCAAAGTTTGTTTAAAGCATAGATTTTTGTGTTCTCCACCAATCAAGCGATCCGTTTCTGTAAAAATCTATGCTTTAAATGACCTTTTATGTTAATCCAACTTGAAACGACCGGGCCTAAGCCGGTCACAGTAGATCTCCTTTGTTTGGTTTGGGTTTAAATCTTTCATATCCCATCAAATAGATAACACCTCTTTAGCCTGGGGTGCCAGTGTTTTTCTCTCCCTACCCGCTGTTTTCGGTGCTCGACATTTTTATAGAGAATCCATTTCTAGTCACAAGTCCCTATTTGGTCCTCTATTTCTGAGAAGTGACTACAAAGAATAACACATATTCACTCTGCATTAGACCGCGAAACTTTGTAAGGAACCCATTGACCCAATTTGCTGACTTTTCCAACGGCCCACAGGCGTCAATGAGCGGTTGAATGACCAAATTCAAGCTCCTCGGCTAGTTCCTATGGGGTATTGTCCCATCAGGGTTTACACGACGTCCTTTTCGAAAGCACATTATTTATGGAATGACCAACTACTTTACGTAGGAGGAGTCAGTGGTAGTAACTTTATACAATTCATTCCTAGAATCATTAGCTAAGAGACTAAATACATATTTGTTAGATGCTAGAGTTCGCTAGGCAATAAATAATTCATAATATTTATGGTTCTGCTATCCTATTCTCATGGTACCTAACTAATGTATAAATAGCCAATTTTGAAGTTTCCTTTTAAGCCATGTATTCACTAGGAGACAAATTGTCCCTCAACAGCACGTTGAGGCACAATTTGTCTCCTAGTCTACGTGACGTTGCAACATCGTGCACTGTTCCGCGACATCGCGCACAACATAACGCGGCATTTCTAAGTGCCGTGGCAACGTTGCCATGCGCAAGGTACCCGAGCGAGCTCACTGCGATATTACGTCGAGCGTCAGTACCACATGGTATGTTTACAAGTGAATGCGCATGCGCTGTATCCGTCAACATGACAGTGTGGGGAAACGAAATTGTCCTTCAACTCATCAAGCTGTACCAAAGCCGTACAATGTTGTGGGACACTTCAAACCGTGAATATAAAAATAAAATGATGTGAGGGCCAACAGCGTTCCTTAATATTGTCTTGCTTGGCTATGGAAGGCCCGATTATTTGTAATAAATTGTCAAAATCAGTTGTTGTCATTTGAGTGAAATTGATAAAAGATCCGTCAGACATTCAAAGATCGCATAGAACATCCTTCTTTCTCTTTGCAGTAAATAATTCCGCACCCACCATCTTTTTCTCCTCTTACATTTCGATAAACTCGTTACAATAAATAGATACGCAGCTGTCATCATAACCTCATCGGGCGGCAAGTGTAAATAGATACGCAGCTATCATCATAACCTCATTGGGCGACATTTCCGCGACAAGTGATATGTGAGTCCCAGTGTGTACACGTCAAATGACCGCATCATTGACCCCGAAGCATGAGCGTTGATGTTGATGCGACATGCCGCGCGGAATGTTTCGCGATTTGTCCCCTAGTGAATACATGGCTTTAACCTAACAAATTGATTACTATAATTTGTCACGTTGGGTTGAAATGTTAGATCCCTTTTTAGAATTTAAGTTTTCACAACAATATCTTCTTGTTCATGGTACGGGTAGCTGTCGGGCTTAGATAACAATAATTTCAGCAATGCTTTGCATAATTTAGTTTAAGAACTGTTAAAAATATTTCTGTTCCTTTCAACGTAACTGTTATTTGAAGGTTACAAAAATCTCAACAAATCTATTGTTAAGCTTATTGACAACCTTTTTATAAAGATTACAAATCAATTTTTAAGAAATTGTTTATAAATGTATATTGTAAAACTACTTTTTATAACATGCCCTAAGACAGACACAAAATACATACATAGGTTGGTTTCATAATAAAAATTACAATGAAGTTGTTTACATAATTCATTTCGCAGTTCATTAAAATGAACAGAGCTGGTCGACAATAATTTACAGGTAGATTTCTGCCTAAATTATGAGTCCTAAATGTCCTAACATTAATGTCGTAATATCAATAGTTATAGAGTCAAATAAAAGAATTGTAACCTTGCAGAAAAACTGTGGTTCATTTTTTTTGCAAGCTTTAATCATCGAGGGCTTTAATTATTTTCAGTCAAACTTTGTTTCTTAATACTTTTGTATATAATTTTACCATGTTATTTATTTGTAGGTACTTGTATTAAATTTTTTGGGATTGCCTTGTTGTTTTCATTCATTGCCTTAACATAGCGAATGGTGCTCTGAACAGAAATTAGCCATTTTATGCAAGACTAGCGAATACTTTAAACTTTGGGATGTTTCTGTTCTCGCTCCTTTCAGATGTCTTTTTGATTATTTATTTATTTATTTAATTCGGTCATCCAACAGGGAGACACAATTGCTTGATAAGATGAAATACAAAAAAAAAAAAGTTAAATGTTTCCCTCAATTAAAGGATAACACAAATAAGACATAATCATAGATAAGTCAATTTGACAATGACAGATAAAACATTATTTAAACAATTGTTCCAAATTTAGCTTTAACGTAGATATAAAGGGGTTTATCATGTATATTATAGACATAAATGTATATAATATACATGATAAACATGATCAGGGAGGGGGACGAGTTTCTAGTATCTGCTTCACCATATGACGATATTCTTCATATTTAGTGTTAAAAATATCTATTGAATTTAAGAAGTAATTATAATCTGAGATTGGAAGGCAAAAGAGGTACTTCTGTCTGGTAGGTCGGAATGGGACGTGGAAAGCTAGCAAGCTGGTTATTTCAGGAGAATCAATAAGGTTATGAAAGATTTTGGAGGTAATTGCTATCAATCCCGGTGCTGGTAAACACAAAAGTAAAACACAAGGTAAATGTGAGAGTTTATAAAAATCGCATTCCAATAACCAAATATCTGAGTGCAATTCTGCACTGCGAAACGCACGTCAATAGGAACTCCCTTGGGATGCGTGAAAATGTGCATGATGTGACAAAGGCAGCAATGTTCGAAAGTCGTGTTGGGAGACCAGGACTCGAGACAGAAGCCTAGAGGACGGTTGTGCCAAGGATCCTGGAGCCAATGATTACGATTATGGGGGATTTGCTGGATGTGATGGATTCTACAAGACAAATTTTTGGGGTGTCCACTGAGTAAACGAGTTATATAAATCTAATAAAAAACTAACCCATAAAAACCAATTTTTTATTGTACTCCCTTTCTCATTTGTATTGGACAACAGGAACTCCCTTGGGATGCCTGAATATGTGCATGATGTGACAAAAGGCAGCAATGCTCCAAAGTCGTGTTGGGAGACCGGGACTCGAGACAGAAGCCTAGAGGACGGTTGTGCCAAGGATCCTAGAGCCAATGATAATTACGATTATGGGGGATTTTCTGGATGCGATGGATTCTATAGAACAAATTTTTAGGGTGTCCACTGAGTAAACGAGGTATATAAATCTAATAAAAAACTAACCCATAAAAAACAAATTTTTATTGTACTCCCTTTCTCATTTGTATTGTTTCCAATTTGATATTCTATCAACATATTCCTTTTGCTTTAAGTTCATGTGGAAAACCTATTCCATGTATATTATTATCCTTAAAACTTGTAGAATATTGAAAACGTAATAATTGGTATAGGGGGGCACGGCGTCGGCAAAACCGTCTGATCGGATCCATGGCTCGAGTCAGACTAGTTGAAACAGGTTTCGCGCCTTCTCCACGCATCGGGCTCCTTTCTCATTTTTATGGTTTCCAATTTGAAAAAATCGTTAAAATTTCGAAAAATCCAATATTATATTTAATTAAATTTTTAAACGAAAATTTGTTAGATCATTTTTATCGGCGCCACGAGTCTGCCTGCAAAGTTTCAGCTCGATTGAATCACAGGAAAATGGTTAAAAATGGATCCAAAGTTTTTTCAGCAGACAAGCAGACATGAGTTAAAATAAAGGGAGTAAAAAACTAACCCATAAAACCAGGTTTTTATTATACTCCATTTTTCGTTGAAACAGGTTTCGTGCCCGCTCCACGCATTGGGTTCGAAAATTAAACAATATATAAATCGTTAAAAGTTTAAATAATTCACAATTATACTACAATTATTACATTTTTTTAAACAAAAAATTGTTAGATCATTTTTATCGTCGCCACGAGTCTGCCTGCAAAGTTTCAGCTCGATTGGATCACGGGAAAAGGGTTAAAAATCGATTCAAAGTTTTTTCGGCAGACAAGCAGACACTATGAGTTAAAAGAAAGGGAGTAAAAAATAAATCAATCTTCATGTAGATATAAAAAATGACAAATATAAATGTTTGTTGTTTTAATCTCTTCTAATCTCCAGTGACTGAGTGACGTAATTTAAAAATATTGGATCCCAGTGCAAAATAGAAGAGCTTAATGGATAGGTATACAGGGTGTACCAGAGCTAGCAGCAGAAACTTGGCCGGTAGATTCCTGCCTATGTTATGGGTCGAAAATGTTCAAGCAACCATGACCATCAATGGTTATGGAGATCAATAAGAGAGCAATATCAAAGTTTGCATTTTTTTCCAATATTTCTGACTTATTTTTTGCAAAAATTGAACTATCGCTACAGTAACTTATATGAATTATGAAAAATTCATTTGCTTCAATATAACTTAAATAGTATGATAGAAAACTTGTAAAAAAATGTTTTTAAATTTTTGTGAGGTTTTTATCATTTTATTCGACTTGTATTAAAGCGAATGAATTTTTATTAATTGACATAAGTTACTGTAATAATAATGGTTCAACTTTTTGCAAAAAATAAGTCAGAAATATTGAAAAAAGATGCAAACTTTGATATTGCATATCTCCATAAGTATTGATAATGGGTTATGGTTGCTTTAACATTTTAGACTCATAATATAGGCAGGAATCTACCGGCCAAGTTTTTGCTGCTAGTTCTGGTACACCCTGAATAAATATTTTTTCAATTTTTCATCTTGCAACCCAAAATTTCACTAAAGGTAAGAATTAGTAATTAAATAATACATTAAAGTTAAATTAAATTAATACATTATACACAAAACGTTAATTAATCTTTTACAGTAATAATTATTCAAATTAGATATAAATTTTACAAATATTTCAAATTTTACAAATATTTCAAAAAATATTTGTAAAATTTGCTTGCAAATGGTGCAAAATTATTTCGAAAATCTTGGTATAGTAACCATATTTAAACACAAAAGGCATAAAGTTATCTTTCCAATAAAGTCAACACCATGGCCATTACCACGATTTTTATGGGTTTAAATTCATTTTAAAGATCTATACCTACCTTTAAAAAAACACCCTTGTTATTTCTACACCTACCTCTAAAAAACACCCTTGCAACATTGTAGGTTGCACCCTGTCAATTTTTAAGTGATTAATATTATTACTCCCTTTCTTTTAACTCGTAGCGTCTGCTTGTCTGCTTGTCGGCTTGTCTGCTTGTCTGCCGAAAACATTGTAGGTTGCACCCCGTCAATTTTTAAGTGATTAATATTATTACTGCCTTTCTTAAAAGAAAAAAAAAGTTAAAACTCGTAGCGTCTGCTTGTCTGCCGAAAAAACTTTGGATCGATTTTTAACCCTTTTCCCGTGATCCAATCGAGCTGAAACTTTGCAGGCAGACTAGTGGCGACGATCGAAATGATCCAACAAATTTTCGTTTAATTTTTTTTAATAATTATGGTATAATTTTCGATGTTACGAAATTTTAACGATTCATACATTGTTTAATTTTCGAGCCCGACGCGTGGAGCAGGCGCGAAACCTGTTTCAATGAGAAAGTATAATAAAAACTTTGTTTTTATGGGTTAGTTTTCTTTTATTTCGAAATCTATATATAGGTAGATACTAACTTTATAATGAGATAAAATAACAACAGATGTCTCTAGCAGAGCCCAGTGCAATATATGAAATGTTCTCGATTCGAACATATATAGAACTTTAAAAAAATTTGATAATGTGTGGATGTTCTTACGATGGAATTGGTGAACGTTGCATCGTGTAGAGTGATCACTTAAGCCAGTTCATACAGGTTGTAAGCCCTGAGCCATCGTATAAGAGACTTCCATCCACATCTTTAATATACAAATAGCTTCGTTTCTGTCCTTAATTGATTATATTATTTTTTCCAATTCCAATATCTGACATTACAAATTCACTTTTCAACCTAATCTACTCGTAACTTAATCGACTTTTTATGGAATACGGACAGTTTTGTAAAATACTCAGTTGGCTTAATCATAGTGATAGTAATAATGATGGATAGTTCGTAAAGCGTCGTTATCGTAAACATTTCACTTCAAGTGCGTTTTGCACAACAACTATTTAGTAGTGATGGTCAAACAGTTATTTTAACCGGTTACACACGGTATATACTAGTTATTTGAGTTTTGTTTCTGATTGTGTCGATGACTGATAACTGTGATATAACTGTTGTTTAATGTCTGTACCGATGGTTGGTTGGGTGGTTGCCTGTCGAATTACGAAAAATCAGTTACCAATTGTCGATACAATACAAATCTCAAATAACAATATTCGCAACTATTCGTCATTTACCTAACACAAATTTTATCGACCTCTCCACTTTTCGGAAGTATTTTCATCACGATAACAGTATCGGCTTCCGAGTTGACATCGTATATGAAGTAAAGGTGTTGATAAACATCTCATTGATCAACTCGTCGACAGCTCGAGTTCACCTCGGATCGTCTTGAGCAAAGCAACATTGTCGGCATTGTTAAGTCGAGCATCCTATTCCTCCTTCATCCAATATTATTACAGTCCACAAATTTAACATTCGTTTCCAATCCAAATCCACCCCCGACCCTTTTCTTGATCCCGGCGATTTGCAACGGGAACAATGTGTTGGTTGAATCGACCCCTTGTGTGGGTCGAGAAGCTACCCCCTACGTGCTGCTTCTTATGATTTGAAAAAGGGTCACCACCATTTATCAGAGTTCAGGGTTCTCTTGTGTTGTCGCCGATGAGAATGAAGTCGTGGTCAGTTTCACTGAATTTATTTAAAATGAAAACAAAGTATAAAGTACAAGAATAACAACGATGGTATAAAAACACAGTATATATGAAGTTAATACTCGATATAGATTTCTCCGATAATGATTTTTCTTTATCTAAATAACGTCACGCTTGTTCCAATCTTGTCGTCCTAGGCGATATTACACTAGAGATCGTTCCTCCCTTTCATGTCTGTGTTTAAAGAAGCCGGATGTGAGGAAAATATGGTGAGATACAATTGTAATTACGAAGCGCACACAAGTCTAAATTACGTTAATCACGTAATAAGTGCTTCCGATTTGAATCGAGGCAATGTTTTAATTTTTCATCCCCGCGACCCCCCCGTGTCCGCCCGGGTGGAGCGGTGATTGTTACAGCGTAGAGGGCATCAGCGTAAATTTGCAAATGATTTATCGAGCGCTCGGCGGGTTGCGAGTAATTCGCTGCGCGCGTTTCGGAAGATTTGGCAATTATGAAATTGGCGAGAAAATTGTTTGTCCGCGCCGCCGGCCTCCGCTGTAAATCTCACGCTGACGGCTCCGCGAGCCGGCCCTCGGTGTCCCCCAAACAGTTTATCCGCCAGTTCGCTAAACTGATAATTCAGACACACAAAACCTCGCAGTTTCAGAATCGTGTGGGATCCTCGCGGGTCTAGCGCTTGTTCAGACACAGCGGGAACCGTTCAGTTTCAGAATCGCGTTTCAAAACACGCGATTTGTGTCAACAC
>JADDOH010017939.1:0-25168 GCA_016648135.1 Agrypnia vestita
CACAACAGGCATTTTCAGGTTGCTTGTTAATAAATTTCCGTCACGAGGGGCAGTGCGAACACGTCCGTTCGTATCGGAAGCTGAGGTCTGGTAAGTCAAAGTCTAAATTTAGGTACTGTGGTCATTATTGGCCTTAATGATTTTCGGGAATTTTGTATTAAATATTGGGTGTTCCCGGCCGTTGCTGGCCTTAATGGCGTTTGTTTGGCTCCTTGTGATGCGCTTTGTACTTGATGTTGCTTCTATTGTGTCGGTGGTTATATTTAATTGACTTTTGCGCGCTAATATATTATTTTTATTTTTACTAAGAAATCTACTGTTGAATAGAATGCTTTTCCATGCCGTTGGGAGACGTATACCATCATCTCTATTGTTGATAATATTTATTCTTTTATATATCTCTATATCTTCTCTAAATATCCTTACTGTTTCGTTTTGGACGTTCGCTATTATTCGTGTAGTATTAAAGTCTATGCTGTGGCCTTCTTCGAGCGTGTGTTGGACAAGCGACGATGTTAGTTTTTTGTTGGTCATATCAACTCTATGTTCAGCAACCCTAGCAGATATCTTTCTGTTGCTTTTTCCAACATATGTCTGGTCGCACGATCCACATGGTATTTCGTATACACCATGGGACTCTAGGTGTATTTTGTCTTTTACACTGCGTAGAAGGCTAGATATTTTGTTTTCAGTCCTAAATATCGTTCTTATGTTATATTTTCTTAGTAGACGGCTGAGTTTATCTGTTGTCCCTCTTATATATGGTAAAAAGGCTGTTGATAAAGGTTTTTCCGTAATATCTTTAACTGTTTTATTTCTATTTTCAATGTCCGACTGGCGTTTAACTACTTTGTTAACTATTTGTTTAGAGAATCCATTACATTGTAGCGTATTTTTAAGATGATTTATTTCTTCATTACGATGGTCGGAGTCGGATATTTTTATTGCTCTTGACACCAATGTGTCAAGAGCAATAAAAAGAGTGTTCTATTATTTTCACGAAATGTTCCGAGTTTTTGACGAAAGAGTCTGCTTTTTCTACATTAGGTTGTAAATATTTAGCAAGAAACTTTGACAATGATTGGAGTGGCGACCCTACTGAACTGACTATAGGCCTGAGTGGAATGTATATATGAACGGTATACACGAGGACATAAAATTCACTATGGAAATGGAAAATAACAATGAAATACCTTTCCTTGATGTCCTAGTGCTCAAAAAAGATAACGGCAGTCTCGGCCACACTGTTTACAGAAAGGCTACGCACACAGACAGGTATCTCCATGCATCTTCTAATCATCACCCGGCGCAAATTGCGTCAGTTGCAAATACATTGGTGTCAAGAGCAATAAAAATATCCGACTCCGACCATCGTAATGAAGAAATAAACCATCTTAAAAATACGCTACAATGTAATGGATTCTCTAAACAAATAGTTAACAAAGTAGTTAAACGCCAGTCGGACATTGAAAATAGAAATAAAACAGTTAAAGATATTACGGAAAAACCTTTATCAACAGCCTTTTTACCATATATAAGAGGGACAACAGATAAACTCAGCCGTCTACTTAGAAAATATAACATAAGAACGATATTTAGGACTGAAAACAAAATATCTAGCCTTCTACGCAGTGTAAAAGACAAAATACACCTAGAGTCCCATGGTGTATACGAAATACCATGTGGATCGTGCGACCAGACATATGTTGGAAAAAGCAACAGAAAGATATCTGCTAGGGTTGCTGAACATAGAGTTGATATGACCAACAAAAAACTAACATCGTCGCTTGTCCAACACACGCTCGAAGAAGGCCACAGCATAGACTTTAATAATACACGAATAATAGCGAACGTCCAAAACGAAACAGTAAGGATATTTAGAGAAGCTATAGAGATATATAAAAGAATAAATATTATCAACAATAGAGATGATGGTATACGTCTCCCAACGGCATGGAAAAGCATTCTATTCAACAGTAGATTTCTTAGTAAAAATAAAAATAATATATTAGCGCGCAAAAATCAATTAAATATAACCACCGACACAATAGAAGCAACATCAAGTACAAAGCGCATCACAAGGAGCCAAACAAACGCCATTAAGGCCAACAACGGCCGGGAACACCCATTATTTAATACAAAATTCCCGAAAATCATTAAGGCCAATAATGACCACAGTACCCAAATTTAGACTTTAACTTACCAGACCTCACTTGGTAATAAGCTTCCGATACGAACGGACGTGTTCGCACTGCCCCTCGTGACGGAAATTTATTAACAAGCAACCTGAAGATGCCTGTTGTGATTCAGGCGAAACGTCGGTTGACGAATGGTCCTTCTGAGGACCAGATTTTGACGCGGGTTACCCCCAAAGAAATCAATACTAACATTTCTAACACCCGTGAAAACCTTCATTATAACATATATATATATATATATATATATATATGAAGGACTATTTTCTAGGATAACCCGCGTATTGTAGTCTTGAAAAAGACTGTTTTTATGTAGCCAACGTTTCGGAGACATAGCACTGGCCATTTTCAAAGGGATTTTTCGCCTTGTATTTCGAGTTCTGATTTGAATTGATGGCAAGCATACCCGTTCACTCCAGAAGTCGAGATCCAAGTGAAGCCTAATGCTAAGCTAATTTATGAATTTACTTTGCGACCTGGTATTCTTCTATTGTTGTTGGAAATTCCGTTATTGTTAGTTATATTAATATATTTAATGCGTCTGTACTTGGAATCGGATTATTAGGGGGTGATTTTGAAAAGATTTATATAATAACAGTCTTTTTCAAGACTACTATACGCGGGTTATCCTAGAAAATAATCCTTCATCTTTCATCCGCGATCTTAATATATATATACAAAAAACATGATAAATAAATATTAATTTGATACCTTTTCATACAAAAAAGTGATATAAAAGAGAAGCTATGAGAAAAAGTTGAAATTCGCATTGCCGGACGTTCGCCTTAATAATATTGTTTTTTTTTACCTTTAAAGAAGTCTAATCCTTTGTAATCGGGAATAAAGGGACGGTTGTAGTGACCGTTACACACATACACATAGTCAAACATCTGCGCCGAGTTCTCATCTCCTCTCAAGTCCCTGTAAGCCACTTCCCAGCCCTTCTCCACCGCCTTCACTGATGTTACCAAGTGACGTAACTGAAAAGAAGTTGCATTTTTTTTTTTATTTATTTATTTAGTTTATGGTACAATTACAGTTCTTATATATAACATATCAGATTAAAAAAATTTTTAAATACTTGGTAGTCATGTAGACTTCATCAGTGAAGAGAAGCTCTTGAGTCTGATGAGGGAGCCACAGGTCTTATTCCTTGTTATAATGTATAGGTACATAGTGTATACAAGTTATTTATTAATACAGTAAAAAGGTAAGTATAGGAGTTATTTTGAAAAAAACTATAGATTTAAATGATTTATGAATTTAAGTTTGATTTTAGGAAAATTTTATTTTTTTTGATTTGCTCTGAGAGTTGAGGTTACTAATGCATCGTATCTCGATAGGTAAGTTATTATAGTAATTAGTGGCTTTATAAATATAGTGATGCTGCATTTGGGTTGTTTTACATTTAGGCATTACGAATTGGTTTCCATTTCTCATAAGTTTGAAATATTCCAGGTTTTCTATAAGGTTTAATTTCTTTACATATTTTTAATATGGAAACTTGCTTGAAAATATCATCTACGTTTGGTACATTACTTTTCAATCGTTGATCTAGTACAGTCGATGGCAATTTACTGCTTCAAGTTTTATTAATTCATCCAATCTTGTTTTTAGCGACCAGTCACTGATATTATTGAATTAATTTCTTTATTAAATCAAAATATGGGCTTTATCCCTTGATCAACTAGAAGTTTTTCTGTATTCCTAGCAGCACTGTTTTTTCCTTCTTTTATGATTTACAATAACTCATATTCGTTAAGTCGTGGAGTACGTGTGAGTCATTTTTATCCTTCATTTTTTCATGTTTTGTATAAGAACTGTTAGTTTTCAAGTTGGTTAAAAGTCTTGTCTGGAGTGTGCTGTTGTATAGCAGCAAAACATGGGCCATCGGCCAGTGCATGTCCGGGAGGCTAGCGGCATTCGAGATGTGGTGCTATAGGCGCATGGCGAGGATCCACTTATCAGAACATATCCGAAACGACGAGGTATTAAGCAGGGTCGGCAAAAAGAGGCGGCTCCTGAACAGAATCGCCCAACAACGAGCGACTTGCACCCAGGCCTGCTTTTTACCATCGCCGAGGGATATATTGAAGGCAATAATCGTAGAGGCCGTCCAAGATCAAGCTAAATAGACCAGGTTATCGGAGATGTGCGCTGTAGCACCTACCGAGAAATGAAGAGGCTGGAAGGTTACGGAGAGCAGTGGAGAGATGGAGTGTTTAGTGCAGACCAATCTTAGAATTGTGACCAAAAAAACTGGTACTGTGTACTTTGCATAGAAACTAAATCCGCGAAAATTATGATTTAGCTTCAATTCAATTCAATTCAATTTATTTAATAATATGTACATTACAAACTAAGTGTTCAAGACCTACATATTATGGAAGTATATATCAAAATAAAAATATTTAATAAATTAAAAATAACATAAAATCTGGTCAAAGGTGTTCAATATAATTTAGTGTGCGCTTTCCTATCATCTGTAACAGTTTTAATAAAACTTTGTCTTGTTTCATTAATTTCATTAATTGTGGTGTAAAAGCAAAGGCAGCAATATCCAAAAAATTAAAAAATATATTTTAAATGCAGTCACCGAGAATTATTAATTTAAAATGTACTGAATTCTAGTATAATTTATATGCTTTGTTCCCTATAAAATCTCGAATTCAGTACATTATACTCGTAAATTAACAGTCCTCTATGACTGCATTTAATTTTTTTTTGATATTCTGTCATTGATTTTAGCCCCACAAGTGTATTTTTTACCAGAAATATTTACAATGTTTAGGCTTAAGGTAAGACTAAAGAACCAATCAAAAAAATAGCCAATAGGAATTGGAAAGAAACATCTTATTAGATCTTAAGATAAATTGCAGGAAAATTAAAAATTTCACAAAAAAGCTTCCCTGTGCTGTATCATAGCATAGAATTGTAATTTCTCATCTAGCTGTGGAATTTGAACCTAATATATTATTATATCAAATCAAAAATTGTAAGACAAATAAATTACATTCGCATAAATAAATATTTCCCGTCTATTTTTGAGTGTTGGAGTGGTAAATCTACTTCTTGTCTGCGTTTGAGTATAAGGGTAAATATCACCAAAATATCAATATCGTTATTTTCAGAATAGGTCGGTGTGACAATAGTTTGAATTGTAATTTTGTGTTTCATTGTTAAAGAAAATTGACGAAACTGTCAAATAAATTAGCATTTTCTAGCACCTATAATAATTTATAATTGATGAAAACAATACAAACCTTGACAAATTTGGCAAGATCGAAATGTTTCACATAGTCATGAAGATAGGCCAAATATTCTTCGTCGCTCATGAACGTTCTGCAATGCTCCGGAATAGGAAAATCGGAGAAACTCATGACCTCCTTTGGAAGGTTCGTCCTGTAAATAATGATAAGCTGATTTATGTAACTGTTTTGCGTAACATTATTAACAAGAATTCAAAGATCACTGAACTTCACCGTAATATATATTCGGCCCGATTCTGAAAATAACAATGTCTGGATCTTTAAGATCTTTATCCCAACACTTAATAGACGATAATAATAATTAAAAATGTCCAGCTCAAATACACTGTACAAAATGCTCAAATACACTGTATTAAAATATGACATAAGAAAGATTGTTTCTTACAAACGTATTAATTTCTTCATCCACAGCGTCCAGATGAAATATCATGGCTAAACTTGTCATAACTGTGTTCGGCGTTACTGCGTATTCAAATCTTCCCATCCTGACATTTGACAGATATGTCTGGATCTTTAAGATCTTTATCCCAACACTTAATAGACGATAATAAGCTTTACGTCGGTGTTTGTTTCTGTAAGTTTCTACATGAGATAGATATAGAGGGAGGGAGAAAGATGTAAATTGTTATCTGTCAAATGTCAAGATGGGAAAATTTGAATACGCGGTAACGCGGTCAAGTTTAGCCATGATATTTCATCTGGACGCTGTAGATGAAGAAATTAATACGTTTGTAAGAAACAATCTTTCTTATATCATCTTTTAATACAGTGTATTTGAGCCGTTGAATTACAAAATCCGCTCTGGACATTTTTGATTTTTATTATCGTCTATTAAGTGTTGGGATAAAGATCTTAAAGATCCAGACATTGTTATTTTCAGAATACGGATGATTGTGTATTTACATTTGTTGTAATCAGAGATTTGTTGCGGTTGCTCAGACCACTGACAACCTCGTTGTAGAGCGGCAAAATGTTATTCAGTAATATTACATTATCTACTGGTCTAGTTGTGACCTCAAACAAAAACTAAAACATCTAGAACAAGATGGATGTTTATGGGCTAATTTATTGTTTCGGAGGTAAATTTAAAGAACTCAATAATCTCATATATGAAAGCAAAACTACACTTGTTTTTCAGGTCTACTTATTTCATTTTTATAAAAAAAATTTAGATACAATCAGGTACAATTTTTATTCAATAAGAAACATTTTTAGGGGATTGACAATGCCCTTATAAGGCGAAACGCGTCTCATAAAAATTAAATAAGTAAGTAGAACTAAAAAAACAGTGTGTTTTTATTTTCATACGTGTGATAATTGCCCAGCCAAATCTTGTGGTCGAATCAACACGAAATTAAACTGTACATATATTATATTATCTAATAACCCAGGTATAAGAATACCACCACAAATTTATTGTTGAGTTAATGTTTATTTTTTATTAAATTTAAAATTAATCAAATTACGTAAATATTGTAATCCAGTTTGAAACACACAAATAACAAAAAATTATTTTAACTGAAAAATTAGATAAATTGCATGACACCAAATATTATTTATTTATTTACGCCCAGGGTGTTTTTACAAGTAATAATATGAATATACAATAGATGTAACAAAATAGTGTGGTTGAACATTGTAACTTAAATTTATTAAAGTAAAATACAATAAGACATAATAAGGTTTAAAAAAAAGAAAAAAGGGTTAATTAATTAATTGCAGGTTTTTACATGAAAAATATTAATATACAATAAATATAGTATAATAGAGCAATATATTGTAATTTCAATATGTTAAAATAAAAATCCATTTAAAAAATTTAGAAATAATTCATTCAATGCAAAAGAGAAGACACGTAAGATAAACAATACAAAAAGATGAGTAAATATTTAAAAATAAAATAAAAATAGGCGACAAAATGTAATTTATAAATTTGATAATTAATTAACATATGCAAGTAAGAAAACATACATGGTTACATATACATTTGTAACCATGTATTATTTATTCTAATGATTAAAATGTGTAAGAAAGGTTTATTTTTATTATTTAAGTTAAAAGTTAGCTTTCTGGTGTTCGAACAGTTGATAGACTGCGGTGTGGCATATTATGCAAGGAGAGTAGATTTCCATAAAATTTAGCGTTCCCGTGACCCTGTATTCAGGCCCCGCGGGCCCCGGGCAATATGCCTTTTTACCATAGCCAATAGGAAATGTCGAAAAGTGAACTCCCGGTGCCTTAAAACGAAAGGTTACCAGCTAAGGAAAGAATAATCTTAAATATAGCCTCGAAAAAAGTTCCTACTTGAGAATCGTACTCACGTGGTGATGACGATGATTGGGGTTCTAATATATACTACTCGTATAGACAATCATTTTATACATAAATTTATATACAAACAGATGAGATGTAGAAAACTTACCGTCAATTTACCTAATGGCAACATTCATTTAGGGTTGCGGCAAAATTCTTTTTTTCCGACAAAAAAGTATTGTTCGAGGTCTAAATAAATTACTTTATATTACATAATTATGTATTATAATTAATTAGAATCAATTGATCGTCTGAAAAATCTATAGTATCCTACATAATGTTATAAATGTCGACACTACGATGTCAAAAAATGTAATAAAAGCGATTTTGATGGCAGACGTCAAAAAGCGCACCAGCTTAAACAAGATTCACCGTTTAAACCGTCGTCAGCAACTGTAATCCGAGTTGATACAACCGGCCCTTAATAGTAAAACTCGGGTTGCTTGGAATTGAAACGCTTACTAAATCACTGCTTACCCCTCGTCGGAATGTAGTTATGGATTAAATATTTCTAAATGTTCAAACTTTTCACATGTGACTTTTATAATTAGAATAGGGATAAAAGTCTGAAATAAAATGTCATTATATTTTTCCTAACCTGAGATTCTTATACATGCTGGTCATCATCGGAAGATCGAACTCTGTATCATGAGTGGCGTCTATGTAGTTCCAGGTGCCGCCCAAATAGTCCGTGGCGTCGAAGATGATCACCTCGGCTTCGGGGAACTCCTTAGTGATGAAGTGCGCTGAACACAGACCGGCGACGCCAGCTCCAATTATTGCCACCTTCATTCTTGCGGAGAGGTTCTGCCTTAAAACAAAAGTTTTAAAATATTTCTTGCTAATAATACTAATTGAAATAAAAACATTCTAATTTACATATTTTTAATTGTTTTTTTTTTTAATTATTGTGTTTTATTTTATTTTCTTTTTTCTTGGATTTTTCTTATGGTATGAAAATAGGACCAACTTGTAGATATCCTATTATATAAAAATAAAAATGGCAAGTCTCCAGGCAACAAATACATACATACCTGCTTTACTCAGAAGAACTAAATATAATAAATTTAACACTTAACAACTTTTAATTATAGATAACCACATAGATCTTTGAACAACTTATAATTTATGAATTATCTTCTCCCCAACACACGTCTTTTCAATTGTTTATTGAATTTATTGTTGTTTATTAAATAACATTATTTAATTCCTGTATGTAAACAGAAAGTCTATCCAAAACAGAGCTACCTCGTGGGTATGAAACCGGGACCTATCTCTTCCCGGTAAAATAAACTTTGTTAATCACATCAGATTTTTTGTTTATCGGGGAATGCTATTTTGTAGAGTTTTCTGGGCTGTTGTGCCCAGTATCTGGGCTGATATCGGCCAGAGGTCTAATACACACGGCAGAATATCCCAGAAAACTCTACAGAAGATTCTGAACAACCGTGAAAAACTGAGAGCATTTTTAAGAAAGAGTTTGTCTTGAAAAATCTCAAATTCACCAACAAAATAAGAATATAAATTTGATGATAATTATGCAGGGTGTCTCACAGGTAGTAGCAACATTTTCAGGGAGTCTTCTTCATTCAGTTTTGAATAGAAAATACGATTTACACTTTGGATTGGACAGTTCTGGAGATAAGCGGGATCAAATTGTGCATTTTTTTTTCAAAAAAGTCTTCCTCATTCAATTTTGAATAGAAAATACCGATTATTTTCTATAAAATGTTATACAATCGCCACAGTAACTTATATTGAAAATTAAAAATTCATTCGTTAATTTATATAATAATAAAACAGTCAAATAAATTGACAAAAACCTTAAAAAATATATTTTTTCAAATTTCTGCAAGGTTTTAATGTTGTTGGACTTGTATCAAAGCTAATGAATTTTTAATTTTCGATATAAATTACTCTCATTATGGTCTAACGTTTTACAAAAGGTTAAATTAAAAAATATTTTAAAAAAACATTAACATTTTTAAAAAATGTTTTTTTTTATTTAAAATTTAAAATTAAAAAAGAAGAAAAATACAAACTTTGATGTCACAAACAAACAAACATTTCATCCAAAGGATAAAGAATATTATCTATTCAAAAGTTAATGAAAAAAATTCCCGAAGTTTTTGCTACTAGCTACGAGACACGTGTGTTTTGTCCTTTAAAATCTCAAAATTTAAGAAAACTCGCTAAGCTCCATACCTCAATGTCACTAGAGAAACTTGATTATTGTTGAAAATGCTTCACGGTAAGTTCAATGAAATATTACGAATCTTTAAAGTTTGTTCAACGAAGTATTCTTATCACCACAAAATACAATCAGACTGCCAAAAACTGCCATAGTGTCTGTTTATATAGAAACCTGCTGGAGGACATTCAGTGTTTACGCACTATCTTCACTCGACCACAGTTCATTCAACTGTGGTCATGCTGTGTCAACGGTTATTTCCCGCTGGAACTCCCCGGTCAAAAGAAGGAAAAACAATTTCCAAAGAGAATCGTCTCTACAATGAGTAATCTTGCGTTGTAGTAGTCTACACGCACGCCCTGCCGTTAGCGAGTCCTTTCAGAGCGGTCGGAAGCAGTCTCGCCTTACGCATGGCCAGATGCCAAGTCAATAAGGTAAATAATATTTTAAAACAAATAATATGAATCAATTAAAAAAACGTACAGGAAAAAACGAAACGTTACAAACCCGGAACTTATCATTTCCGGGGAATAACAATATCAATTTCCACAGCAACCAAATATGTTTACGAAAGGTTTTAATTAAGCGGATGGCGCTCGAGTAATAAATTTAACGTAGGAGGGCGTCATATGGAACCCTCGGAAAGTTTTTGTATATGTCATCCTCAATAAAAGATTAAAACGAGAAAAATCTCAGTTATTTCTAGTGATAGCATTCTGATCGGTTACAAGATAACCGTTATTTGAGATTTTTAGATTTTTCTCAATTCGACGGGCAATCATCCGTACTAGACAACAGACATATATCATTAACCAATCATCGATACAATCAGATATAAATCTCAAATAACAGAAACATGTGTAAGCGTTTAAAATAGCGATTTGGCCATCACTATTTATCTTCCACTCTTTACCTTAGATTTGAGACTCATCTGCACTTAAGTATGACCAAAAAAAATCTCCAAGGGCGTTAGATGGTGGCCTACTACTTAATAAATTTTTCAAGCGCCATCCGCTAGGTGGAGCTCTAATAGTCCTTAAAATTAATAGTGGGCTTTGTTAAAAAAATGTTTTTCTTTGTTTATTTTCTTCAGCTACTGACAATTAATTTATACGTTCTACAAAGCGGGCCATGTTCGATGTTTTTACGGACTGAATGAAAAAAATTATCTTTATATTGTGAAAAAATTAAGCAAGACCAAAAATTTCATCCCCATTGATATTATCGACTCGCATGAATACGCGTCTTGTTTAAATGATAAATTTATTATTCCGTTTTCATATAGCTATAACTTTATATTGTAACAGATTCCAAAAACCTTGCAGTTACACTTTGTGAAACACGTTGGGTGATATCGGGTTATTCTAACCATTTGTATTAAATGCAGAATATCTTTGACAACCAACATTTATTAATGAAAATACAATTTTGTGGCGATGTCGCATTTTAGGACATAGTTCTACGATATTTAAAACAAATTGATTAAATCAATTAGATACTAAATTGGATATAAGAATTAAAAAGTTTTCACAAAAAAGCTACTCGGTATTTCATTCAAAGTAATTTATTCTAGATTATAACAATGACACATCATTAAGCATAATCTACTTTTTATTAACTTCTCCAGATTGGGAATTGGGGGTGAGCATAGTTTTTCGTATGGAACCAGTTAATTTATTTTTCAACTCGGAAATATTCCGATATCCTCGAACCATGTTTATTGATGATTTTAGGAAATGTTAAACTTAAATTTGCCCTACCTCTTGTTTCAGCTTCTATTTGTAATAAAGATTGTAGGCACGGCTTACAACCTTAAATAGGCGATTTTAGACCCGTGCTAAGACGGGCGGTAAGATATGCGTAGGTGTAGAACTACACATTGAATTTAGAATCGTATGCAGAATTGAATTCTTTGTAAATGGTTTTATTCGTCAATACACCTACCTCGCTACTCTTAGGTCATAATATCGTTATTATATCCTAAGACAAAACAGAAAGGCCGTACGTATGTATATGTACGCGTAAAGTTCCTATGAAAAATGTCAAGACATCTGTCAAATATCAATATTTCTATCATTGCAATGAAAATATTGATTTTAATGAAATATTTGGATATTTTGTATAAAGAAATTAATAGATGTATGTGAAACAAGCTGATCCCTACCATTTCATTTTAAATAATAATAGTGCCTACTTATTTTATATCCCAATTATAATAATTTCGTTGTCTGTCTGTCCGCCTGTGTGTCCGTCCGTCCGTCCGCCCGTCTATCTGTCCCGTTACTTCGTGTAATTTCGTTTGAATTCACGTATAAGAAAACCAAATTAAACGGTCAGAGATGGGGCTTGAACCCCGGGCGAGCGAACTGGAACGCGGATACCTGCGGAAGTTGCAACCATCGCATGTGCGGGAGCCCTAAAAAAAATACTACATATATCTAGAAGTCCTTCTATTTGGTACAGTGGCAGGGTATCCAGCTCTCACCAGGAGGACTCGGTTTCGGTTCCCAGTGCCGGAATTTTTTTGTCTCATTTTTTGATGTCTATTTTATTTATAATATTAATTATTTAATTATGAAGTCGCGTTAATTTTACGCCATGGTTTAAAATAGTAGGTGTCATTAATTGTCGGGGAAAAAGGTGTTAAAATATTTTTATAAAAGTCGTTATTATTATTTCATGGGTGTCGGCTATAAATAAGTAAATATTCTTTAGGAACCGGCATAAAAAAGTATAATAGGTTTAGATATTCATTTATATAATAAAATAAAATAAATAAAATTAGCCTTTATTGCTGTTAAACTTATAAAACATTCTAATCTTATTAACACAAAGAATTTTTTATATATTATTTAGAGAAAAATGGAAACCTTTAGAGGAGGCCTTTGTCGAAAGACAAGCTGTTTCTAAAAGTAAGTACCCGAACGCTGAGTATTCACTTATATACATATTAAGGGGGGGTAAGGTTTTTAACTTTTTTTTTCGCATTTTATTTTTAATTATTTAAATGAATGTATAACATCGCAAGAATATTGTGTCAAAATTTCAAGTCAATCGGAGCAAAATTGACGAAATTATGAACATTTGAGCGGTACTCGGACTCATTTTCTATACCTGCTCGGGCAGCTAAGAGACGCGCTCACCTGAGGACTTACGGACGTGCTATTTATTGTATTGGAAAAGTTTTGCGTAGACAAGGACAAAAAGATGCTGATGATGAAAGCTCTTTGCTGTGTGAACATGGCATCGACGATTATATGTAAATATAAAATAAGTGTTGAGTTTTATTTTAAAATTTACAGTGTGCAAAACTTTAAAGCGTTTTCCCCACATCTCACGTTTTCAAAGTCGGTGTCCATCATAACTTCAAAACGACTGCACCGATCCTTTTGAAATTTTGAACACAATTTCTGTACATAATTTACTAGGTAACGCTGGAGACTTTTTTTCAAATATGTTATTAATTTATATTTTTTAATAACAAATTAGTCGATATTATTCGCAAAAAATCGCGTTTTTCCCTTCAAAGTGTTCCAAAAAATTGAAAAATTGAAATTTCAAAAAATCCTCCCAGCGTTACCTGGGAAAACTTATTATCTAACGAATGAACTTTGATTTTTTGATTTCAGATGATCTAGCACCAAGTTATGATGGACACCGCAATTCTACTTTTTTCCGAGACACGTTCGAATAATTGCTGCCATTGCCGTATTTTTTAATATTTCTTCTTGAAAATTTTACAAAATATTCTTCAAATGTCATACTTTAATGTACCGTTGGTTTTAATAAAGAGATTTTAACTGTGTCGTCACAAAAAAATCACAAATACATGTAACTGGGATATTAATTAAATTAATATACTCTGTAAACGGAGGGTGTTTTAGACGTCTCCTGGTCATGAAATTTTCCGAAAGTAGAGTACGAGACCCCCGCGATTTGGTGCGCTTGTATATTAACTGAAAAATCCATATAAAGGTCTCCTGTTTAAATAAGGTATACAAGCAAACATTGTTTAAATCTACATTACTCACCTCAATTTTTATTTATTTTTATGATTTAAATGTATTTAAAGACAACAAAAAATACCCAATTAAGATGAATGTGAAAATTTATGGTACTGGTCCCTGGTAGACTTGCAGAAGTATCTTGTTTCACATGACGAAAAAAAATTAATTTTAATTTCAACACTCCGTGCAACAGAAATGCATTTTGTTCACTAAATGTGTACGAGTATTATAAGCAAGGATAGGTACGTGATGTATGAGATATAAGTAATAGAAATAAAAGTAGGTAGGTATAATAAATTAAACAAACAATAGTTGATAAGACAAAAAAGATAAGAAGAGCAAATATGTCATAATAGTGTATTCATCACACGTGTACCAAATATTACATTATTACAATATGTGGTTAAAAAATATGTTATTAATTTCGTGCAGAATACTGATTGGCTAAAATTTTCTTTATTTTTCACGCAAATTATCATACTTTAGAGACCATTTGCTAACCGCATTTTTATTACATTTTCCGGCGGAACCTGGTACAATAGTCCATCATTTTGATGGTTTCAAAAACAACATACCGCAACTAGGAATGTTTCCATGACTATGAAATCTACACTGCAATATTAACTCCCAGTAACTGCTCCTCCCTCCCCTCCCTTCGCGCCATGCTAAACTTCTCAAAACTTGCACGGATCGAATGACTTGTAACCAGTAACAAACAAAATGACCAAGGTAATCGATGGTCTCCGGGTTCATATTAACTAAAATCTCACTGATCACCCTAAAGGGGAGTAGCATTTGTCTTTTTTTTCATCACTACACTCCTTCATTAATTAACTACACGTAGGCTTCAATCGGACACATTTCAGTGCCATTTTCCGTCCGATTTTCGTAACGTAACGTAAACATCCTTCCATTTAATAAAGACACTCGAATAAGTATGTGTAAGTCGTGCGTACGGCGCACATTGTTTCGTTGTATTGATATTTATACCCGAAAACACCAACACAACGAAACAATGTGCGTCGTACGCACGGCTTACACATACTAATTCGATTGTCTATCTTAAATGGAAAGATGTATACCTACTTTCCTGTGCATTTAAATTAAGTAATAGATTATTCCAGTACGAACTGTGGTTATAACGTAAAAGTTATCAAAAAAATTCTCAAATTTAATTTGGAAGTACCTACTTCACTGTAAAAGATAAAGATTTTGCAATTTGTAGATAAAATAGTGCAATAGAGACATTTACGTGAAGGAAAGTAGTGAGTGAAGGAAACCACGGCTATTATAAAAACCACCTGAAATCAAAAGCAAAAAGAGATTTACAAGATTTTAATGAAGAATCTCAATATAAATCTCAGAAAAGAAAGAAAAATACGACTTTGAAGAAATAAATAAACTCATAAACTGAAACTACTTTCAAATTAACACTTTTTTAAATACTTACTTGTATATTTTCCAATTACTTGGCCGTATTCTGAACTAAGCAGTATTGCTTTTTCTGTATATTGACAGTTGACGCCCAAACGTGTCACTTTTAAAAGTACATATTAAATTGTACAACCAACCGTAAACTCTGCCAGATTTTTCTAGGTTTTCACGGCCGTCCAGAATATTCTGTAGTTTTCTGGGATATTCTCTGCCGTGTATAGGTATATTACCTCTCTGGCCGACGCGACACGACGTTTCGGTTCCCATAGCAGGGTCCATCATGAAGTGATGATTAATCATCATTAACCCGGACGATGGACCCTGCAATGGGATCTGAAACGCCGGCCAGAGAGGTTTAATACACACGGGAGAATATCCCAGAAAACTACACTAAGAATATTTTGCAGTTACTTTTTGAATTAAGTTATTATTTATCCTTGTACTACACACACAATATTGGGTATTTTTTTTTGGTTACAATTTATACCTGTAGATGGGAAACACTGTTCTTCTCGAAACCAGTACCTACTAGTGGAAAATAGCTCAATATCGTGTGTGTAGTAGAAAGTTTATTTAAAAATTATATTTTTAAGTTCACCTTCATTTTTAAATTAATCAGTACTGTGTTGCTTTTAATATTAGTATAGTAGGTATTCGCATCTAATTCGACGATTATGAATACCTATACAAAATTAGGCGGAAATTCGTCTAAACGAATGCAATTACGAAAAATTAAGATAAATCATATAAGTCTTACAGAGACGAAGCTATTTATATGAGAAACGTGTATGTTTTTTTTTAATTTTTAAACGATGGCCCAGGGCTTATAACCTGTATGAACTGACATAAGTGATCATTCTACACAATGCAACTTTCACCATTCATTTTCGAAAGCTGTATGCATGTTCCAAATTAAAACCTACCATATATTTGAAGGCTTATATGCAAGAAACGCAAGAAACATCTGTAGTACTTCTCGTGAAATAGTGTAGGTACATACTTAAATTTCGCAGCTGGTAATGATTCCTCTATATTTTTTGATGTAGAGTATTAGCAATATTCTTTGCAAATACGATTATTCGGAACATTCCTAATTTAAACAATTTATAATTATTACGATGTTGTTTGCCAATGTGCGAATGGTATTGCTTCACGATGTGAATGTCTCCCCTCCGGGTTTCCCTCGCCTCTCGGCCGCTGCGAAGATTTTCCGGCGGTTTAGCTTCATCAGGCCAAGCGTGAATTTAACAAGGCGACCGACCGCGGACCGCACTTGTTAGTCCGCGGTGCCCCCGACATGAAACGGACGCCTCGGCCGCAAACATTACAAAGGGAAATATGTGCAAATAATGAGTGTGTCCAAATTTAGGTTTTCGGCAATATTACACCGAGTATTTCAACTTCGAAATAATAAAAGGCGCCACGAATTTCGAGCGAAAGACAGCTGTGAATATACTACACAATATATAGGTACCTACGCATTTCAGCAGAAGTTTTCTTTCCTTTTCCTTTTTACTCTTTTTTTTAAAATTCTAAAACTGATATTATATTACACAACAAGTCTGTATTTGCCCTCACACGCACGGCGCAACATCTTTAAATAAATTTCGTACCAAATCAATTTTTGTTGAACAGCTCAATATATTGAACGTTTTATTGAAAATATTTATCCTCACATCGTTTCAAAAAACGCCTTTATTGATCAATAATTTGATAGTGTGCGGGGGGCTCACGACCCGATGTCAGCCAAGTTGTTAAGCAAAATTAGAAGAACAGTGCAAGATACTACTGTAGAAAGCTACTATCTAATACTATGAAAATATCTCACAAAGGAAGTTACAAGTTAGCACCTCGCACAAGTGGAGTACAAAATTATTACGAAATATCGACCTCCTAGTACAAATAAAATGACAGTTTTTATCTAAGTTTCGAAATCCACTGCAAAAAATTGAACATACTACCAAATTAAAAAACAAAAATAAAAAAATACGTCATAATGAAATAAAATAATGAAAAATTAGATCGTATGCGCTACGTGATCTTTTCACTGATTCAAATCTTAAAATTTTGAAAACTGACAAAGATATATGCCAATTTTCACTCGAATGAGCATAGAAAGGAGAGAAGAGGAAGAAAAAAAATTAAATGAACTAAATTTTCATACGTTAATCTTTCATACTTTTTTTACAAACCAAATTATTTTATAATAGTTCGTAAACTTGCAGAGAAACCTACTAATCTAGAAAGCTGTAAATTTTATTTAATATTCACCACTGTACGTTAAATAACTTATTTTTAAACATTGTATAGCAATACATTTTTACATTTTCGAAAATTCCAAGAAATGCAACTGTCGGGTCAACGACCTGTTTCCCCACGTTCCATAACCACCGCTAATGACGATAGTTCGCACGGGAAAAATACCATCGGCCGATATTTATCACCAGCAACACGTGTATGAAGAATGCTGATATCGAGCTCCGCATGCAGAAGAAGCAAACGGAGCAAGGTTGAAAATATGTTGATGAAGCAAAATACACCCAGTCATAAGAAATACAAAATGCTAACGCGACGGTTTACACGCGGATGGCACAATCTCACCCAGACAAAGGAATATAAATATACTGACAGACTCCTTCTTACACAAGTTTTTGTACATGTCTCTACACCAAAATCTGGATATAAAAGACGTAGTAGCAAAGTGCCATGTTAGTTCGTTTCCCTGGCCTCAACCACGAGGTCACGTTGCCCGTAGCTCGTTTCTCACTACGCCAAACGACCAATCTCCATCCTGCAGTAGATACTATCAAACACAATCGCTACGCCGCTCATCTAATTCCTCGCTACGCCTCCAGTCTCCAATCCATCGATCATTGTCGGCCTCATCGCTCCACTGTCTTCGCAATCTCCAGCAGCGAAAGCCATCTGCTTCCGGTGGTACCACCATCATCCTCGACCTCACCGCGATACGCCACCTAGATCAGTCATCAGCACTATCTTCATCTCATAGCACGATCTTCACCTTGACCGCTTCCTGCACCCGCTATGCACGTGGCAATTGACGACCCTAGGCGCACCCAATCAGCTGGCACACCGATAACCGCTGTTACCTACCAAGGTCGAGCAATAAAGCACTCACTGTAATTCTGTCGAAAATAAATGTACCCCATAAAACTGACCGCGGCTTTCTGTTCATATCAGCTGTTTTCATCCTGTATTACATTGTACAAAAGTAACGTAGTAAATTACCGACCTAAGAAGCACCCCACACAACATTGCAAATTTAAAATACCTACATAAAATGGACTGTAACAGGTATTATTTTGGCTAAATTATAAGTCGAAAATATTGAAGCAACAAGTAACAATATCCTAATATTAATATTATCGAGATTTAAGCGACTTCAACGTTTGATTTTTTTTAAATATTTCTGACATATCTTAAACGTTGAACTATTACGGGGGCGGCCCCCGTAGTCTTGTGACCATGACGCTGGCTTCCCATACCGAGGGTTCCGGGTTCGATTCCCGGTGAGGTCACAATACATTTGTGTGATTAGCTCAAGCCTGGAGTATTTTTGTGATGCATTTCGCTACAGTAATTGGGCCCCACGGTCTGTTGTAGCTTAACAAAAAAGAATACTTTCTACTATACTGCCGAGATCAATAAAGTAACATAAACCGAATATTAAAAATATATAATACAAGTCAAATAAAATGATTAAAACCTATTGTAGAAATTTAAAAATATTTATATTTAAAGTTTTTATATTGAGACGAACCGACTTTGACGGCCTTCTCCTGAAGGGACCCGCCACTGGCGATGGCATTGCTGAGCCGTCGTCATTCCACGGTCTGGGTCAGCCGCCGCCGCAACTCAGCTCCGCCTATTAAGGCGTCGAGCGGCCGCTCTCCGCGCCTGCGCAAGCGGCTACTAGCCGCCTACCTGCTATGGCTGATGTGCTGCCATGGCCGCCGTCCAGTTACGGATCCCACTACAGTGCGGCCGCCCACCTTGTGGCTAGCTGCTGCCCTACCTCGCGTCGAGCCGCACCCGCTCCGCGAGGCCACTGCCGCCCACTGCGCCGCCCTCACGATCGCCGCCCTCCTCGCGTTGAATCTCCACTGCTCCGCGAAACCTACCTTGCGGCTAGCTGCCGCCCTGCCTCGTGTCGAGCCGCACCCGCTCCGGGAGGCCACTGCCGCCCACTGCGCCGCCCTCCTCACGTTGAGCCTCCACAGCTCCACGAGGCTAGTGATAGTGATAGTTTAAGAATATAATTAAGTGACTTGATATAATCGCGATTATTTCGTGACGTTCCGATACGCGTTTTTCATGTGTGCCCCGACCTTTTTTTCTGAATTGGCGAAAACAAATGTGGGAGCACAATAATTAGATTTTAGGCCGTAGAATTTATAATAGAAGTTATAATCATATTTTTGTTTTAGAATAAAATTTTGTATGTTTGTAGCTTGGTATTAGATGATAATAACGCAAGCAGACAGCGTTTAGAATGATCTGCCGAACGAACGAGCGTCGAAAATATTCCCGCGCTATCGGCGGCGTATCCGACCCAGCGCGGGTGTAGAGGGGGCGCGGGGAGAGGCTTTCCGCACAAGGAAGAGGAGATATACAACTGGCAGGCAGCGCCCTAGGTGGTTCGTGCCGATCTCCCGCCGAGAGCAAATCTCTCGCCTCGGGACGCCACCTGTCTGGGTGGCCGCCAATATTTTTCCCGCGCCTAACTGACGTTACGAGAAGCTCCAGAGGAAGAAGCTGCAAGGAGCCATGGCCACCACGCCTCGCTGGTGGCCGGTCCTCCGCGAGAGGTTCCCGACGGAGCACAGACGCCTCCAATCATCCGCGGATCCAGCGACGATGGTCGATGGGACAGCGCGTGTGACCTAGGCCAGGGACCACGGCCACCACGCCTCGATGATGGTTACCGAGGGAAGCTGGATACCTCCCGCCGAGCGCGGATCCAGTGACCGCGACAGGACAAGCGAGTACGCGCGGCTTAGACCACGCGCCCCGTTTGCGGTTGCCACCCGCGGCCTTCAGGATAGTGACGACAGCGGTGTTTTTATGAACGATATGTTTTTTTTATGGTGATAAGTAATAAGGACACGATAGACTGATGTGAGTCCGGGCTGCTAGCGTTTAGGCTAGGGTCAGTCTTAGGTTAATGATAATTTTTCTAGTTGATAAGTATTAATTGAGAATTGTGTTTTTTGTAAATAAATGTTGTAAATATTGAATTATTCGTGGTCATATTTTAAATTCCCGCTCCCTTCCTTGGCAACGCATTTTAATTGATAGGCAAAGACGCGTAGCGTGGCGAGCGAATCACCCTGATTGATTCCCGTCGTATCAGACTTATTGTTTTTATGTTCCTAATCATGTACTATTCACTGTAGATATTTGTTTTATAATTGCGTAAATAAATATGTTCCTCGTCAAGCCGTCTTTCACTGAGTTCACTTGATACCCACGTATCAGTATCTATTCAGTTTTAACGCCCCAGTACATATCCGGTTGATATGACGGGAATCAAACCAGCGTGATTGATTCGTAACGCTAGGCGTCCTCGTCTACCAACTAAAAATGCGTTGTCAAGGAAGGGAACGGGAAATTTAAAACACCACCACGAATCATTTAAATATTTTCACAATTTATTTAATTAAAAACACACAATTCTTACTTAATACTTATCAACTAGGAAAATTATCACTAACTTAGAACTAACTCTAGCCTTAACGCACAAGCAGTCCGAATTTATATCAGTTTATCGTGTCTTTATCACACTTCACGACGAAAAACCATTCTTCATAAACACACGTATCGCCGTCGCTATCGTGGGGGCCGCGTGTGGCCCAAGCTGCGCGTCCGCGGCGCGTCGGGTCGCGACCAAGCGCGGAGGGACCTTCCAAGCCGCTTACTCATCCGGTCGCGGGATCTGCGTCATCGGGAGGGTCTGGCCTTCCTCTGGAACTCCTCGTGGAGAATCGGTCATCGCCGAGGCGCGGGACCATCGTCGTCGCCGCGTCTTCCTCTCTGCCGGTAGCGTCATGACAGACGCGGGAAAAAAATATCGGCCCCCCAAGGATCGACACACTCACCAAGAGAAATCGGAACGGACAGCCCGGGCGGGTGCCCGCATCCAATCTATATCTCCCGCCTGTACGGGGGGCTTCTTCCCCCGCACTTTCCCCTCTCCATCCGCGCTGCATCGGACACCCGAACCGGGTATGTTCGAAAACTTTGAGCGCGAAATTTTTCGACGCGTAAATAATTCCGACCACTGCCTGACTGCGTTATTATTATCTATCTAATACTAAGCTGTAAAAAAATATTTACATATAAAATCTTATTCTAAAATAATCATCTAATTATTATATAGCTTAATCTACGGCCTAAAATCTAATTTTAAATAGGTCGGCGAAACCAGAAATGTGGTCACACATTTGTTTTCACCGAAACAATAAAAGAAAGGTTGCGCGCACATGTGCGTGCGTTCGAGAACTTATTAACGGAATATATTTCGAGAAAATACGCGATTTCGGATCGTCACAATTAACCGCGGTTATATCACGGTCAAGCACGGGCAAGCGCCAAGGTGGGCCAATGTCACCCAATACCCAATAAGCGCTCACACATTAGCGAGCAACATAACCCTGCTACACAAATTAAAAAAATTTGATTTTTTTTTCTTTGCTTTAATCGATAAATATACTATCATAGAATATGCTTGTGAAATTATAAAGAGAAATTCTAAATATTTCTCTAGTTATAGCTTGGAACAAATAAATTGCCGCGGCAGTGATTAAGTCCATCTCAAGTGCTTTGCCAGGCACTCCAGGCAGCAATGGTTGGGCGACGTTGGCCCACCTTGGCGCTTGGCTCAATGTGTACTGGAGCCTTTATGTTGTTATTTTTCATTTGCTATTCATTTATTTTCTTATTATGTTTCTATGACTTGTCTATGATCATAGATAAGCTTATTGGTTACCAGTTTTACCACAGATGCTGATATTTGATTCTCAACACTACTGTCATTGGCACAAAGATCATTTTTGTGCATATTTGTACAGAATCGCGAACTTCATTCAAAATGTCATTTACCTGCTAACTATTTGTGTTTGTATTGTTTTAAATATTTCTCACTGCTTGCATTTATACATGTCTGCCCAGCCGTAAATCACATTTCGTTAATGTACACTGAAATCCGGCACGATTTCGTTTTAAAACCACCTAACCACTGATCATGAAACTGAATACACAAAAAAATTAACAGCTGATTCGGAATGTCAAATATGGTCATTTTCTATGGCGTCGATGTGCCGAAATCGTAAATAGTGTTTTATTTATTTGGCGTTTTGAGGAGTTTGCACATTTGTAACAGATTATTCTTGACTTCTGATATACATTTTTGAGAACTGCCATTATTATGGCAGCTAAACAGCAACGAAGAGCGTTAAAAGTAATTTAAAATTTGTTTTTGTTGTTTTCAATAAGATATTTTTGAATCATTGTATATTTAATGTACATGTGGCACATGTCAACAGATCCCGCCGGTGATTGATGATATAGAAGATGAATTACGAGATTTGTTACTAAATCCTGAAAGGCTTTCGATACACAAATGGGAAGGATTTCGAAATGTGTGGCCCCGGGAAGTGGACATGTCAAGTATTTTTCACTGCCAAGACGTACCAGTACAAGCTGGTTTACAGGTTAAAATAGATAGCTGCAATCTATTTCATACGTATATTAATTAATGAAACAGCACTACCGCTACTTTTATTTAATTTTTAATTTAATATTCATTTGGCATAAAAACAAAACGGTAACCATAACCGTAAATTCTGAGGTCAATTCTGTTTTATTTTGAAATCAGGACATTCAACTCTACCGTGGATACTTACTCGTAGTAGAATCAATTACAGGCGGACCTCAACTTTCGCACATAATTGGTTCCTGAAAATGTGTGCGAATGTTAAATGTTCGAAAGTAGAGGGAAGTAAAAAAAATTTAAATTGTATGTATTTTAAAATATGATGTTGCCTCTTAAACATCATATATTTATCAAGTAAATATATGATGTTTAAGAGGCGTTAAAGTGGTTTAAAAGATATGTTTAAGTGGGGTTTGCGGGTGTTTCCCTTAAAAAGTTATCAAGAGCTAATTGTTTGCCACTCTTCTTTCTCTTTTCTTCATATAGTATTTTAAAACATGCTATGTCTTTATTGATCGGCCTACATACTCGAGATATGCGTTCTCCATTGGAATCACAATCTTCCATAATATTTAAAAAATTGTCAAGATGCATGAAGGCTTCATTCATATTTTTCATTCATTCATATTTTTCATTCATTCATATTTTTCATGATTTGATCAGCTTCTTCTTCCTCACTTTCATTATATATTTCATTTTCATACTCCTGTTGCTCAATTAAATATTAATTTGTTACAGGTTCTGAATGAGATTTTATCATCTCATTAACATCCTCATTAGTAACATCTAAGTTTAGTTCATTCATTAGGCAGACTATATCAATTTTGATAGTTTCACGCTATATGTCTCACGTGTCTCCAATATTGTTTATTGCGTTTCATACATTGTAGTTCTTCCAGAAATCTTTTAATGTAAGCCCACCTTCCCTGTCAGTTTCCTTGATAGCCTGAGTCATTATTGACCTCATATAATTTTCGTTTAAACATAGCTATCACCGTTTGGTCCATAGGCTGTATAAGGCAGATATTATTGGGAAGAAGAAACACAACATTGATTTCCGTGTATAAATTATGTAGAGATTTTGGGTGTCTTGGAGCATTGCTGAGATTAATAATATTTTAAATGGTAAATTATTATCTTTCCTTCCTGCGCAAGACTAAATCTCTATCCTAGCTAGCTCAGAAGCGAAGTGACGGAAGGAAGAAAGATGCAAGTGATACCAGGATTCCACTTGCTTGTAAGCGAGCGAGAGGGGGATATCTTTACCCCACAGCGTGACAATGTGCGAAATAGCGAATTGTGCGAAAGTCGAGGTCCGCCTGTATTATTCAATTTAGCCTTTCATTTGGTTACATTAAATAATAACTTAAAATATTTATTACTTTTTTTTGTTTAATAGTAGTTTTTATTTTTATTTTCTTTAAATGAATTTTCATGCGTGATGTTTTCACATTAAAAGTATTTCACTTATTCACAGCCTATCAGAAATACAAATGGTCAGATCATTGACTGGAAGGAGGTGGTGAATTACCAAAGTAACAAACGGGAAGACCTGAGCATGAAACGCCCACCACTGCCCCCTCACCTGGCGACTCAAGGAATGCCCAACCAGCTCCCGTTCCTCCCAGCAGGATATGAAATAAATCCAAATGAAAACTTACTACTTCAAGATACAAAGAATGACTTATTTGATGAAGAAGAAGAAGATATACCTGGAAGCTTTATGGGAGAAAGTGTGTACAGATAGATGCATTATTTATTTAAATCAATTATAAAAGAAAATAAATTGCATGAGTGATAACTTCAAGGGTTTCTAATTCAATGCCCGTATTACTATTGCAATAAAAATAATGTCTCAATCTAACTAACTTACTCCACATTCTTCTGTCCTAAACTGACACTTGTCTCATCCATATTCATATATTTTTTCATCATGCAAGCTCGTTGATTTTGAACAGGACCATTACCCTGTATCTGGTATTCCTGGTCAAGTGTTGGCGCGATCAACACTTCTCTCATTCTCT
>JADDOH010017940.1:0-29998 GCA_016648135.1 Agrypnia vestita
TCCAGCAGCTGTATAGGCCGTACTCGCCCACGCTGTCGAGGGCCAGCGAGGACAGGAAACGGAAGCGAACCTTCGAGTACGCCGTACCCGACGTCATCTCGCCGGACCTGGACGACCAGAGCGGAAGAAGGTCGCGGGCTTCCAGTTTCAGAGGCGGGAAAAGCAGGAGGAAGGCGGCCCAGAGCTACGAGGACATTCAGACGCAGCGCGTCATGGCGAACGTCCGCGAGCGACAGCGCACCCAGAGCTTGAACGAAGCTTTCGCTAATTTGAGAAAAATTATTCCCACTTTGCCCAGCGACAAGCTATCTAAGATCCAGACGCTGAAGCTGGCCTCGCGGTACATCGAGTTCCTGTACCGGATCCTGTCCAACCCCGAGGGAGAGGTGGCCAGCGGCCCGCAGGGCTCCTACATGGCGCACGAGAAGCTCAGCTACGCCTTCTCGGTGTGGCGGATGGAAGGGGATTGGACCACGGGCCACGACAATCTGTAGCCCTTCTTCGGCGAATTCCCCATCTGCTAATCTCTGATGACTTTAGTATGTATTTTATATCTGTTACCAAAGAGATGTACCATTGTGATTGCTTTATGTATGTTAAAAGTACAAATTTTCGTTATATGTTTAGCGGTAGATATTACAGTTTACGTTTTGCAGTCGGAAAATCTTACACACACATTTTTGTTTACATTACATGGCTCGTAATTTTAATAACTCGATACTGTTTATGTAATATGGTAGTAATAATGCGCCAAAGCAAATATGAATATGAGATGCCGACAATACAATATGCACCTTTATGATTCCGTTGCGTATGAGTACTTGCATAATAGTATTTTCCTATATAACTAAGTAATACAATTTCTGATTGTTTCATCTAATTTTTTACCACGCGCATATTATATATTACTTAAGGTAGGAAAATTAAATCTTTCATAAAAAATTGTAGCATAAAATTCATTGTGACTCGTGGGAAAAACGTTCGTAAGAAAACGCCTGATAAAAATGCAGCTGAAATTAAAAATTTGGAACAACATTAAATAATACGAAAACTATATTTTTTTCTCCTTGTTTCTGACTTTCACACGCATACTTTTTTGTATCTGAAAACTTATCCAAAGACCCAGCTTTAACCAACGTTAAATTAATTAAGACTTAGTCGTAGAAATAAAATCATGGTCAATGTGTATCTAGTTAGAAACGCAATCCAAAATTTATTTAAGTCGAAATAAATTCTAAAATCTAGACCATAGTTTTTTGTACATACATACTGATATAGCCATATACATACAGGGTGTAACAGAGCTAGTACACAATATTTTACAGGTGGATATATACATGAAAATACATGTTAATAGTTATGGAGATAGGTGACATCAAAATTTGCATTTTTTTCAATATCTCTGATTTATTAGCTGAAAATTTTATATCCCATCATTTAAGTAACGTATCGAATATAAAGAATTCATTTGTTTCAATATAAGTCAAATAAAATGATAAAAAGCTTGCAGATATTTGAAACATATTTTGCAAGGTTTTTATCTTTTTTCTCGTATTAACGGGAATTACTTTTTCATAATCTATATAAGTCGCTGTAAAGTTAATTTAACGTTTTGCAAAAAATAATAAGGAATATTTTTTTTTAATTTAACCATTGTTATTGCATATCTTCATAACTATTATATTAGGTCATCTACGAAGTATTGTGAATTTTCTCTGTTACGCCATGTATACGAGTATTATGATGATTATTATTAAAATATATTATTTTATCATCTAGACTGGCAATTTTAACCAATTGACTTGCTCATGTTTTTAAAGCGAATTTAAATTTGTTCTCCGCTCAGTTTTTAATATTAATTTCGATTAGTGTATATATTCTTAATCCTTAATAACAATAATATTGGTGAAATGTTATTCGTTGCCCGAGGGAACGTAAAATGTGCCATGTCAAGGCGCCATTTTAGGACAGAAAATGAGAATAAACAAAGAAAATAACGCGGTGTGCGAACACTCCTTCAAGATATAAATTTATTGACTTTTACGAGAATTCAAGAAAGATTTTTGGTGTTTTTACAAAGATGACATTTTTTAGATATGAAAATGGAGGTTTTTGCGATTAGCAGATTATTATGAATTTTTGTTTAAAAACGGTCGAAATTATATTTGATTGTTACACTTTTCAAAATTCGGTTTTCACCCAGGTTCTTCTGGAATGTTCTGACGTGTGTCGATATTTATTTGTGGAAGATGACGACATTGGAAAAGCCCGATGACTTTACGTGCTTTAATAAAGAAGTCACTGGAGATTATTAAACACCCGGACAGCATTTCAATGCTTCCGAACAAGCCTCGCATCCTGTATTTCTCACATCGTGTAATTTTATTGCATCCCTTAAGTCCCGACGATGGTGTTCCGAGAGATATAGTCGTAAATGTAGCTGGCTCTTATAAATACCGACATACGGCGTAACAGCCTGAAATATTGTATTGTGATATAAGAAATAAATTCGTACAGCAGACAATAACCGCCCAACGCGTCCCACTATATACAAAAGCTTTCTTTGCCTTTTTAAAGTTTCACGCCATTCTTTTAGCATTCCAACAATCTTATTGCATTGATATTAATAACACTCGCATTAAATAGGGAAATTTCATTTTTTTTAAATTATCTTTACTTTGATCAAGAAAATATGTATACGAAAAAAATGTTATTTGTATGTATTAAGAATATAAAAATGATTTGGAAATTCAACATTTAAATTCCCGCCAAAACACGAAGACGTGCATCACAATTGGTATGGTACCCAGATGTGCAAATACTACAACACTACACCAAACACGCGAGTTGATACATCACGACCAATCATATGCATTTTAATGGAGTAGTATTTAAAAAAAATTATAATAAAAATTATGAATGACAGCATTACCCCACATTATTCATACTGATTCACAGAATATAATTAAAATTTACGAATCTATTTCATATACTTTCATGAGTATTTGTAATTTGTGAAATTTCCCTATTATGGAAATTGTAAATCAATCTTTTCGGTTAAATACTCTGACTCAAATGCAAAATTAAGTAGGTAATACAGTTGCCGGCAAACTTCTTGAAATTCTTTGGCGTGGTGGGGGAATGCGCAGAAGACGAAATTTGGGTCTCGTTGGAGGAAAGGTAGATGCGCAAACTACCCCCCACTACGCCGTAGAATTTCAAGATGTTTGCCGGCTACTGTACTAGACAGAGCTATGAATGATATTGTCCAGATGAATGAAGGCATACACAGGCACTCTCTTTCGTCCGTGAAGGAAAAATATCATGAATATACAAAATGAATCATCCCGAATTGTTTGGTGACCATTGAAAAGACGTTTATGAAGAAAATTATAAATTGCATTCTAACATTTTTGCTATTTATAAAATGACAAAATGTATACAGAATGTCTCAATGGGAGCAGGTAGATTTTAGTTGTGAATAACTTGACTAAAACCGAAATAATTGCCAAATTTTTTAGATAATTATATATTAAATTATAATTATACATAGAAAATACTACAGAATTTTAATGAGTCACCGTAATTGAATATTGAGTTAGATAATAAGTTTTTTAATTATTTATTATTAAAATGAGTTTATGTAATTTGCCTACCTAGTTGATATCTGTCAAATGTGAGGTATAAAAGCAAAAACAGCAATGTCCAAAAAATTAAAAAAGTGATTTGAACGCAGTCACTGAAGAATACTAATTTAAAATGTACTGAATTCTAGATTTTATGTTCAAAAATCATGTTTCCTATAAATTTATTTCCCAAAATTTATTCCTAAAAATGTATTAAATTCCTATAAAGTCAAAAAATTAAATATAAACTCGAATTTAGTACACTATAAATTAGTAATCCTCCATGACTGCATTAAATTTTTTTTGGATATTGCTGCCTTTGATTTTATACGAAATAACCGAAGCACTGAGAAATTCAAATCCAACTGTTCTCTTGAGACACCCTGTTTATGTCATGCCCTTATAATCAATATAAAATTTTGGAAGTGATAGCTCAAAAAAATCGGTACGATGATAACTATTTTTCTAATCAAAGGTTTTTTTTACTGCGAGAAACAACTGAAGTTTTCTAAAGATCTCCGAGTCTAAAAAAGAATGAACGGTACTTTAAACTCACTTATAAGGAATATGTTATTACCAGGTGAAATAAGAAGTTGTGAACAACTTATAGTATACAATAATGCGCAGCGATAAAGAGGCGAATGATGAAATACTTATATTTATATTTTTTGATAAAATACATATTTCTGATGGCCACCATGTCGACCGAGATATTGAGCTTTTGTTGCATACATCGATCGTGGAAAAGCCAACGGATAAGCGATAATGGTACTATTTTTCAGGATAATATTTTTTTATGAATTTATACAATATGTTCTCTGATTTCGTCGCAGAGATATTTCATTAAAATCAATTTATTATATTGTAGTGACTTTCTGAATTTTGTGTAATGTATCGCTCACGCCAATTGCCTATCCACTATTGATATGTTATGTAGGTATGTACTTTTTTGTTACATTATAAAATGCTTCTGTTGTAATGCCGATTACCATTTCTTTTGGTTATAGTTATAGTTTTTGATACAAATTTTCTATGGGTATTGAGTTGATGTGTAAGAAATACTCAATTGTGATCATTGTTATTGTTTGAAAATGTGATCTGTTGTAATGAACATTCACAATCGTATCAGTATAACGAAATATTGTCAGTTATAATTGTTGCATGGATTGAGATATGTTTATATTTGTAGGTATGCGTGAAATACTTGCGTAATTGTATTGTAATGAATAAGTTATAAGAGATGTTTTTTAGAGGTACAGAATATTCAGATGAAATAAAACAGAAAAAATGGGGTAACGGTCCTGTATTGGATTTATTGAATAGATAATTATATGCCGTTAGTGTTTAAATATTGGTTGTTTTACAGCGACTTTGATTTGTGCTAAGTTTGGTTTACTATGACCTACGCCAGAACAAATTGCTTGCAAATTGTTTTGCAATTTATTTCGAAAATCGTAGTGTCATAATCACATTTTGGCATAAAATTATCTTTCCAACACTGTCGAAATCATGCCCATCGTTACCAAGATTTGTATGTGTTTTATTTCATTTTAAAGATTTATACTCCTAAAACATCACCCTATATATTTAATTTATCAACTGCTCCTGAATGAAATTTGTTGATATATAATATTTACAAGTAGCGTCTATAATAGGTAATAAAAAACAGTAAAACAAACCAGTCGGCGTCATGCGTTCACTCTATTAAAAATAATCATTCATTTTCTTCGTGTAATTAAATTTTCACATGCGTGAGGTATAAAAGCAAAGGTATAAATATATATCCAAAAAAAAAAAATTGATCCAGTCATCGGGGGCTATTAATTTAGAATGTACTAAATTCGAGATTTTATAGGAAATATAGTTTATAAACATGATTTTGAAAGAGATATAGGTATATAGATAAAGGGACATAAAATCTACTAATTAGTACATTCTGAATTAGCAATTCTTGGTGACTGCATTCAAAACTTTTTTGGATATTGCTGCTTTTGCTTTTATACCCCACATGTAATTGATTGGTGAATTTTTATTGTAAGTTTCCTTTGTAAAACATAACTGACTTTAAAAACTAATTCCTACATACTATTTTTATGAAACGAATTTATTTTTCTCCTCCAAATTAATACGAATACTTTTGTCAAATCAATTATTTAGTCTAATGATAAAACTGTCGCCTTATGATCATGAGAGGGACTGCGTTTTTCCAAATTATAGAATTATTTTTTCTATTTCTTTTTTTTTTATTAAATCAATAGAAAAATAAATTGAAGCATATCTCAAAAGCACCGACAATAGTTATTATTTGTGTGGAAACTGGTGATCATTTGTAATGTAGTACTTGGATGCATTGTTATAATTAATTGTAATTCTCGGCTCAAGAAAATTTTTTTCCTGGGGAAAAAATAAATTACAAAAATATATATTATTATAATTCTTTCCCAGTGATTGTATTTTTATAAACATGTATGCATAATGAATAATTTCATATAAATATGTTGTACATACTTTTGCGGAAATTATGAAATTATGACATAATGACAAATGTTTTCTGGATCTGTTATGAATGATAATTAAAAAGAAATTCCAGATAACATTATTTCTTTATTTTTTGTTACATATATTAGAATTCCGTAGAAATATTTTGTAAAATATTAATAACGGTTGAATAAAATAAACATATTTTTTAAACATTGGTGGTTTCATTTATTTTATACATAGAGAGTTTTTATAGAGCTATTTACTCGTGTGAGATATTTTAAAAAAAAATTATACAAAATTCAATAAAATATCATGTATACATTGTATAAAAGGTATCACAAAAATTTGTCCTGAAAGCCAAATTCGATTTAAGTTTAAGATTTAGATCATAAAATTTCGTACTACCCAACATATTTTCCGAAATAACGTCTATGAAAATCGCATTTTAAACATAATTTAAAGCTGGACATTCGATTTGATCGTGCTGTTTCAAGACGAGTCTGACAGTTAAATTAAATGCAATTTTAAGTAAACATTCATGCTCATTATTTTTTAATGAGTTAGTGTGATATTTAAAACTAAATTTATAAATAAAAATATAATTTAACAAAATACATACACATAACGACGTACATACATAGTAGAATCCATTCATTTTATGAAAGCCACTAGCATTAGTGTAACAGTGCATTTACAAACACGCTTGACAATATTTTGAGTAAATGATATAACTAGTATTTAATTTTCTAAACCTGAAATAAGCATACATTATAAAAAAAATATTAATAAATTCGAATGTTTATACGTAACTAGAATCCAATAGCTGATCTCATTCCGTTTTCAAAATTAGTACGATTTCAAAATTGGAATTAAATAAAATGAAAATAATTTGTAATATGTACAGTTTATAAAATAATCAATAATCGTAATTACCGTCGAATGTATGTATAGATAGATAGATAGGCGCTGTTAGGATTATTTTTTGTTTGTTACCTTGGTTACCGCAAAACTTTGGTTTATTTGCAACTTTAACTAAACTTAAAAAATAACATGACGTATCATCAACTACAGGTGCCGGCAAACTTCTTGAAATTATTTGGCGTGGTGGGGGAATGCGCAGAAGACGAAATTTGGGTCTTGCTGGTGGAAAGGTAGATGCGTAAACTTTCACCGTAGAATTTCAAGATGTTTGCCGGCTAATGTACCCTTATTTCGAATGTCTGTCGTAACTCGCTGGAATTAGGCTAGAATTACAACAACATAGATGATGACTAGCCGCTATGTGACATGTCAATCAGCGCGCGATTCAGGTTACACGCAAGGATCGTTATTAATTACTATTATATTCCTTGATTTTTCTCGGGTTTACGGCTAGTAGTTAATAATTACCGAATCGCTGTAAATAATTTTATATAATTCTTGTAGATACGTATGTACATTTAAAATCATCTCCTTTGCTTTGCCTGAAAGCGATTTCTCCTTTCCCCTAATATAATTAGAATTGCTGTAAATAATTTTATATAATTCTTGTAGATACGTATGTACATTTAAAATCATCTCCTTTGCTTTGCCTGAAAGCGATTTCTCCTTTCCCCTAATATAACTTAGACATATTCACGATTTTGTGGTCACCGTATCTTAATGAAAAAATATTAAACAAAGAGACGACCGTCAGCATGATATTGTAGTGGCCAATGAAATAGCTTTAAAAACGAATACCACTACACAATTCACGTGTTCCTGAGACTATAAAGCCATGTATTCACTAGGGGACAAATCGCGAAACATTCCGCTCGGCATGTCGCATCAACATCTACGCTCATGTTTCGGGGACAATGACGCGGTCATTTGACGTGTACACACCGGGACTCGCATATCTTGTCGCGGAAATGTCATGAGGTTACGATGACAGCTGCGGTATCTCATTTGGCGAAAACGGGGTTCCGCGCAATTCGAAATGTTTTTTTGGGTCGCAATTTCAAATTAACGAGGTTTTACTGTAGTAAATTGAATATTATTAAAAACAAGGTCCTTTTTGCAAATAATTATTGTTTTCCAGACGTCGCGGAAATATATCGCCCTATGAGGTTATGATGACAGCCGCGTATCTGTTTATGTTAATGAGTTTATCGAAAAGTAAGAGGAGAAAAAAGAGGAGAATGCGAAATTATTTACTGCAAAGAGAAAGAAGGACGGACATTCTATGCGATCTTCGATCGATACAGCTCGATGAGTTCAAGAACGATTTCGTTTCCCCGCATTGTCATCTTGACAGATACAGCGCATGCGTATTCACTTGTAAACATACCACGTGGTACTGACGCTCCGCGGAATGTTGCAGTGAGTACGCTCGGGTACCGTGCGCATGGCAACGTTGCCACGGCACGTAGAAATGCCGCGCTATGTTGTGCGCGAGGTCGCGGAACAGTGCACGACGTTGCAACGTCACGTAGATTCTATGCCGCGCGTGCTGTTGAGGGACAATTTGTCCCCTAGTGAATACATGGCTTTACTCACACTAATGCCAGTGACGTTTATAAAGTGAATGGACCCTACTTCTGGAATATTTTTCAGTTTTTAAATATTTAATATAATTCAAATGCTCAGTCTAAGCAGTAAGATACATTTTACCTACCTTAAGGTGGCAAAGGATTTTTGGAAATACAGGATTTAAACAAAATATGAACGATAACAATACAACATATAAACGGTAACACATTTTCTCGTATTTGTTTCTTATTATTATTAGTATTGGAGTGATTAATTTGTTGTTTTTTTTTTTCCTAAATATAATATTGCATATAAGCGAACATACGATTAAATACTCTATGTAGGTACCTATCTATGATGCCACGTCCTATTACAAGATTTGCTTTTTCTTGCGCCTGATTACTTTATAACTTGCCATTGTATTTTTAAAATTTTGCGATATTATTTTTAAGATATTTAACCATTTCGAAATACATACTTATGTTTTTTCCAAGAGCGTACCATTTTATTATATTGCGACCCAATCAGGGATAGTTACTGTTTTTGCATTAACAATGTACATGTATTAATTTATATTTATACGGTACAAAGTGCCATAATACCAATAATGCAATTTAAAAAATAACATCAATGATATTATGTAATAAAAAAAGTTGCTTAATAATACCTATTGCACTTAAAAAACATAGAAGTATATAAAAATAATATATAAAATATACCTACATAACTTGATAATGTGTCAATGTTCTTACGTTGGAATTGATTAATGTTGCTTTGTGTAAAGTGATCACTTAAACCAGCTCATACAGGTCATAAGCCTCATCATCCAAATCGATCCCCCATGACTGAGGATCGTGATCTTCATGACCCCCCGCCCTTCTCACTATTCTCTTCCATCCTGCAGATTTTAGCGCCGAAGAAGTGCCTGTTGCTTTTCCACTTGGTTGGTCCAACCATTATCTTCCCCTTCCTATTCGACCCTCGACGTGACGCACCGCAATAAGCTTCTCCAGGCTATCTTCCCTTCTGGTAAGATGTCCAAACAATTTGAGGATTCGTCTCAGACAAGTAGTATGGAGACATTTGTTTATCTCGCTGTCCACGGTATATGCAACACCACATCTCAAAATCATCGATCCACCGTCTTTCTTTTGCTTTTAAAATCCGCAATTCCATACCATAGAGGAATATTGAGTGAATATGAGCACTAAATACCTTGCAAGCAAGACTTTGGCTGTTTGGGACATACCACGATCTTTCCATATTGTTCCAAGTCTGGATATACAACTTTTCGGCATACCTATCCGTCGTTTGACATCTGGCTCGTAGCTACCACCGTCAGTAATTGTAGATTGGAGATAATTAAAGTCCTTGACAATTTTAAGATCTGGAGAGATATTGAGGGGAAAAGCTGATGAAGTTCATCAATATACATCAGCTTTGTTTTATCTTTATTTATTTTGATTTCCTGCTTTCTTATTCAATACTTCTAACTAGCCATTTCATCCGATATAGCTAGCAATTGGAAATATTTCTGTCTCTAATTTTTACTCCTCCATTCCAGAGTTTTTAGTGCTTTTCTCATGGTGCACTCTCCATATATTTTGAACACAGTCCTCTTAACAAACTCTTGTCTAACTTCTTTGATAAATATTGATAAATAATATTAAAAATATACTGTTTTTATTAAGTAACAAGTTATTTAAATAAATCTATAATCGGTAAATAAGAAGAAAGTCAAGCCTTCATATAGGTATGTCAACAACTTTACAGTACTCTCATTATCAAGTCTGTGTAGCCTTGGCAATGGTGAGTGAATGTGATAGTTAGTTCTTATATATATTAAATATTGGAGATAGATAGATATTGCGATGCATATTGGAGAAAGATACTGGTCCCTCATAATCGACGTGTCACAGCTCGCTAAGGGCGTTCTTTTGATATAATTTATTGTAATATTTACTTTTTTCGCTTCGTAATTTATCTTTCTCTTTTATATTCCATATTCTTTTATATTTTATGTATCGCTTGTATTATAATTCAATATATGTATACTTGTATAGAATATGTGGGACTGCACTAATATCCCCACACACTGGAATAAAGACGTAAGAAATAAATACAAATAAATTGATTACAAAAAATATATTTTAAAAGCGTTGAGGTGGGGGACCCGTAGGTGCGTCGGAAGGAAGGTCAAGGCATGAGATAAATACCTACTTCATTTTTTTGATTGCATAAACAACATGATGAGTTTATTTATGTGTGCAGAAAAATTGGGCAAAGTCTAATTAGTTAGTAATTGTCTTATTAAGTAAAATATATATAAAAAGATCGTTATCCATTGAATTTTCTCCGTTACTTGCTCTGCGTATAAAATACAATGCACACCAACTGCCAGATCGATCCGCTCCTCCGTACGCAATTACTTCCATGCTAAATAAATGACAACCTTTAAATGAAAAACTCTAAATACCTTCTTTATTTTATATAATAATTACCAACATCGAACAATGTGTGTTCTCCCTCACGGGCTTTATCTTAAACGATAAAACGCAGATAAGATTTGAAAAGAATAACGCCGACTGCACACTGGATGCGTTTTTGTACGAAATTGAGTAGTACGTATACGTACGAATACGCAAGTACATTCCTGACCTTCGAAGTAGTATTGAACATCGCACACTGTACACGATTTAGTAGTGCGTGTACGCACGTACAGATGCGACGTCCGACACGATCCGGATTTGTTCGGAAATTTTTGCGGAAACATTTCGATGGATATTGAAAATTTTGTTAATTTGACACATGACCACAAATGTTTGTGGGACCAAAGTGATTCATCTAAGTGACCATCAGCGCAGATCATGGCGGAGAATCTTTAAAGAACTAAAAAATACCTGTAAGTTAAATAATTTGGTTTAATGAAGGTGAGGTGTAATTATGTACCTACTTCGAACAAAAAACTTTTAAATATTTCTCCGATGTTATGAGCTCTCGTAGCACTTCGATTCTCCCCAGCATTTGTGAATCTATTAGATAGATAGTCATGAACTAACTAACTAACTAACCATCACGCCGTTTCCCTGCAGGGGTAGGCAGAGAGGATTGAACGCCACACTCTTCTATCCTGGCACACCACTTTTGCTTCGGCCACATTCATACATCTTCTCATACACGTTCTAAGGTTGTTGCGGCTTTTAACAGGGCCATCCTCAAATACTTGTAGTACCTGATCGTGCCAGGTCTTTCGCGGACGCCCTCTATTCCTGTTACCTTCAACATTCGCCTCATATATTTTCTTAACCATCCTTTCCTCGTTCATACGTTCCACATGACCAAACCATCTCAGCACTCCTTTCTTTATTCTATCTACCACACTACAGCTAGCATTGCATTCACTTCTAATTTGTTAGAAATTAGAAATTAGAAATTAGAAATTAGATAGTCATGAAATTTTTCATTATTTAAGTCTGCCATAATACAGTTTTCCAGAAGATACAGATTATTCATTTGGCACAAACGTTATTGGAGAAATGCGAAAAGTAACTGATCGTGACCAACGCAAGACGCAATCAATGTGCGCGCTCAATACGTACGAAAATAATCGTACAAATACGTACGTAATAATTCGTATCCAAGTGCGGCCGGCCTAAGATTTGCAACAATTCATTTTTATTTGTTATATTTATTTCTGCTCCATTGTGTTCATTTAATATGACTTGCGTATTATTGGCCTTACCACCCGGCTTCGTCCGAGATTAGGATTCTTGCATATACAGGTGTCTCTTAACTAGCAGCAAAAACTTCGGGAAATCTTATTTATTGTATTTGGAATAGAAAATATTCTTTACACTTTTGGTGAAATGTCAACAGTTAAGAAGATAATCGACAACAAAATTTGCATTTTTTCAATATTTCTAACCTATCCTCTGTAAAACGATGGACTATCAACTACAGTAACTTACGTGAAATACTACAAATTCACCCGCTTTGATACAAAATTAAATTGAATAAAACCGTATAGAAATCTGAACCAGATTTAATAACTTTATTTGACAAAAATTTTAATATTCGATGTAAATTACTTTTATGATAGTCCAACGTTTTTGAGTTATTTATGAAAACAGACAGTACTTTTAATATATAATGTGTTTGTCTATACATATTATCTTTATGTGACTATTGTAGTTACCTGGGTTTAAATTAATGGAATAAAAAGTCAAATTAACATAATAAAAATTATCCATAAGTGATGAAAGTAACGAAAAGAAAATAAATCAAATTAAATTAGAAAATAAATTTACAATACATAATGTGAAAACGAAGTTAAATTAAACTAGAAGATAAATTAAAAATACACAAAGTACAAAAAAAAATTACGGGTGTAATGAATATGATTACGACACTGTATAAATTAAAGGGTGGGAAGGGAATTTTATAAAAGTAGACAAAAATATTGAAAAAAAACGCTAGCTTTGATCAAATGTGAGTTGTATTGTACTACCGCCATCTGTGATTGAAGCTAGTTATGCAAAGTTAACATATATACATCTTCCAAAAAGTTTTGATAGATGTGGTAGTTTTTTTCAGCTGGAAAAGCTTCAGTTTTCAGTTTTATTTTTCAGTTTTTATTTCGGCTGGAATTGCTGAAAGTTACATTGTGTAAAGTGAACACTTAACCCGTACTATGGGTCGCAAGCCCTGTAAACACCCAAAAAAGACTTCCATACCTACTTTCCCATATAAAAAATAGCCTTGTCTCAATGAGACATCTATAATATATATCTTGATCATTCCCCTGGGGATAAAATCCTGTATCGTGTTCTTGAAAAATTATAACATACTCAAAATATTCTGAATGTTATTACTGATTAATTCATTAATAAGAAATATTCCTTAGTTAAGTACTTGGATTCATTAGCAGCTTTTAAAACAGTATAAATGTTGGTAATTTTACTACCATTCATAACGACTTTCGCTTTCAAATCGAACATCGTGCACATGGATTTGTCTCATTCTAATCTCAAGTTGACCTAAGTTTGTTTCTTTTGTAAAATACTTAATTATTTTACCTGTCATTGTAGATATGTAGGTAATAGGTATGCAAGTGAAATTTTAGGATTCACATATTTGTATAAACTACCAGGAGCGTAACCTTACGACCGGCGTAGTCGCTGTCCAACCGAAATCTGGTAGGAAATAAAATGATCTCTTTAAAAATGAATGAAATAAAACGATTATACGATTAATTAATTAAAATTCTTGAGTATGAGGTTTAATTTTGACAATAAAATCATCTTATGTAAGTAATTATGTAAAATTAAATTTAAAAAATCGATGTTAATGTTTTTTTGGATACTGCAATATATGAGATGGAACCTGAATTTTTGTCTTTTTGAAAACGTTGTGCTTAACCACCTACCCAATTTATTTATTTAATACTATTTTGTAGATTTTTAAAATTATTCTATAAAAACCTTTAATTAATATAAAAATTAATTATCTAATAGTTTATCATTGTCGCTTCGGTTGTGGGTTAGCTTTATGGCCATGTTTTTTTCTGTAGACATCTGGCAGAAGCTATGTAAGTATTGTAGATACCTCGGACCGGAGACGGAGAATATAACACTAGGGAACGCAAGAGTGTTGTAACACGGGTTTCAATGGTTCCATATTTCATCAACGGTTACTAGATGCTTTTACGTTATCTTTAATAATAGAATGTCGGGCAGCTGAGAATGTTATTACTTTATAGATAGATATATTTTTCTAGATACAAGCGTACAATGCAAATCGTCTATGAAACTTTTAAAAAATCGCAAACAAATGACTAACTGAAGTAAGTATATGCGGGGTGTCTCATAGCTAGTAGCAAAAAGTTTATAGGTGGATTCTTGCCTTGACAATGAGTCGAAAATGTTCAAGCAACCATGATTAAGTTATGGAGATATGCAATACCAAAGTTTACTTTTTTTTCCAATATTTCTGACTTATTTTTTGCATAAAATTGAACTATCATTATGTAGCTTATATCGATCATAAAAATTCTTTCGCTTTAATACATTCAAGTCGAATAAAATAATAAAATACTTGCGAGAATTGATTATAAGGTTTTTATCATTTTATTTGAGTTGTATTGAATCCTTTTAACTAATCTAGTTATACTTAATTTAAAATTTAATCAATTTAAACAATAAATTTAGTAGAATTTTTAAAATTAACTAATAATGTCCCACTAGGTGAGTCCTGTTCTTGGGCGGTATATGACACAATTGAATAGTTTTCTTTTTCAAGGTTAACATTAGTTAAAATTAGTCGTAATACAATGAAAATAAGCAGTATTTTCCGGCGTATTATTATTATTTTCATTTTATAAGTTTTATTATTATTTTTAGTTTTTGTAAGCCCTGGGCCATCGTATAAAAAGACCTCCACACACTTTTCTCATATTCACAGCTTCGTCTCTGTGAGACTTCTACAATTTATCTTAATTCATTAATCATCCCCTGAATCCAGTAACTGTTCTTAGAATATACCTACTTATAAAAATATTCCTTTGCTTCGTTTGTTGGGGCAATGAATTTAACGTGTCTTTGCTCAAAATAAGTTTTCATATTAGGCACATCAAATTTAATTCTGTTTTTGTTCTAGTAATGTATCTCAAATATACACTTACATCACGATAAAAGCTGGTAATAAGAGATTCGCCCACACAAAATCGGCTAGATACACGATCACCCCTGAAAGACGATCATGGCGTTGAATTTCAAAACGATGAATTCCGACACTATTTTTTACTCTATTTTTTTATTTTTCGACGGTTTTTACTGTTAAATTGTATAGTGACTCACAAGGCTGCGTCATAACTAGTGCTGATCTTCTTCCTCGTCGGTCCTTCGTGACTGAGGATCGCGACCTTCGTGAACCTCCGCCCTCATAACCACCGAAGGGGTGCACTAGTTCGCGCAAACCTCTTGTTGAAATGAGTTGAGCATGCTCATTACTAGCACGCTCAAAAATCAACCACCGGTTGATTTATGAGCATGCTAATGTCATTCACCACTAGAAGAGGTCTTTTGAGCATGTGTGAACAGGCTTGCTCGTGAGCATGTTAATGTCATTCTATTATCAATGCGATCTTCTCAGTTCGCGACAGATGAAACAAATATGGCGCGTTGGGGAGATGACAAAACATTACTTTTCGTGACTTATTATAGGAATCACGAACGTCTGTGGAATACTCGGTCACCGCTATGTAAAAATAATATAGCAAGAAATAATGTTTATGAAACTTTATCAAAAGACATGAATGATTCAAATCTTACAGTAAAAATTATAAAAACTAAAATCAAAAATGTGTGGATGGAAACTCGGAAACTGTTTTGATTTATTGGTTAACTTGAATTTCTTGTTTCAGTTTGCAAAGTTTCCATTTTGAACAAGAGCGTCTCTATTCTATGACAAGAGCATGCCAGTAATAAGCATGTGTGTTTGATTGTTACCTTTGAGCATGCTCATTCATGAGCGTAATTAAAATATGCATGCTAATAACGAGCAAGTGAATACAGTTGTAAGAGCATGCTAATAAGCAAGCTCAAAATAAGCATGTGTACGCATACGATGCAGAGTTAGTGATTAATAATGTAGCTGATTTTCCTTAAAAAGTCATACAAAATTCGAACGCTACATCATAGTAAATGTTATTAGTAAAATAGAACAAAATGATTTGTATTGAACAAAATAATTTGAGATATCATTTCCACTAGTCTAAAAAAGGGAGTTAATAGAAAAACGCAAAAGAATAATGTAACTCGTTTAATAAATTAAACGCTGGCTTAAAATTGCTATAACACATCCAATTTTCAAGTTATATATAAGACAAAACAACAAACGATTTTTTGAAAATATCTTTTTTTTTTAAAGAGTTGTGCTATGTTATTGAGTGTAAATTAAAGAAATTCTTTAAAAAAATTCATTCAAGTATGTTTTAATTAGTTAATTTTAATTAATTCGATAATTTTTTTCATTCTTGAAATAAGGGGGTGGCGTTAAATTCGAGGCCGTGTTACATTCGAACTAGTATGGTTATGCCAAGCGCACTCCATCGGGCCCGGAAATGTCTCAGAATGGATAGCAGCACGTCTTTACCACCGTCTTTAACATGTAAGCATTTATATCCATGCAGCTTCCTGGTAATTTCCCACAACGGGCGAGACAACATACGATCTTGAACACGTCTGCGTTGCTATCTAAAAACTGTGCAATTCTGCTAGACAATCTTATAAAATATTATGGATAATTTTTAGGCACGCGCGAAAGATAGATGTGCGATAAAGTGAATGATAAACGATTGTAGAGCTGATCGATAAAGTAAAGGAATTTGGTTTGGTCAATGCAATATTAATCTAATTAATTTAGTGAAAAAAAAATCTTTTTTAACCTAACCTAACTTAACCTATAGTCCACTAATAATAGTGGACATTTTATGAAACAATCCATGAAAAATGTTATCTTCAAAAAAGGATTAATTAGAGAATTAGAGAACAAAAAAATTAGAGAAAAGCCTAGGTTAAAAGATTCGAATTTTATCAAGAGAATGAAAGTCATTTTTTTCCTTGCAATGTTGAGCTAAAATGATTGATTCGAATATTAATGAAAAGAAATTATAGTTTTTTTATGTCCGTTACATTTAGTTATTATTTACTTTTCAGCTTTGTGAAATACTACACGAAATACACAGAAATACTACATGAAATACACAGGAATTAATGTCCTCATTTACTTTCGTATTGCGCGTCATTCTTGGCGCGCAATTGTCTTGTGCGCTTTTGTCGGGACACCGAGGCAACAGTAATAGAGGGGAATTCGAGGTTAAGCTAACTAATTAACCAGCTTACTATGATGCCGTTTCTCAGCGCAGGTGTGTAGGGAGGAAGGAGCTCCACACTCTTCATCCACATTCATAAATTGTTGAGGCTCCTAACAGGACCATCTTCTAGTATCTGTTCAATCTGATCATGCCGCGTTTTTCGCAGCCTCTCACTTTTTCTGGCGCCCACAACACATGCGTCATATATCGCTTTCCGAATGCAAGACGTTTTATAACTAACTAACTAACTAACTTACCATCACGCCGTTTCCCCGTGGGGGAAGGCAGAGAGAATAGAGCGCCATACTCTTCTGTCCTGACATACAACTTTCGCTTTGTCTACATTCATACATCTTCGCGTACAAGCTCGACGGTTGTTCAGGCTTCTAACAGGACCATTTTCCAGTATCTGGTTAATCTGGTCATGCCACGTCTTCCGTGGTCGCCCTCTCTTTCTGGCGCCGTTAACATTTGCATTATATATCTTTCTTACCATTCTTTCCTCATTCATTCGCTCAACATGCCCAAACCACCTGAGCGACCCTATTTTTATTCTATGTATTAAGCTACGATCAGCTTTACATTCATGCCTAATATCAAGACGTTCTATAACCATTTAAAAAAACTTTTGGAGTTACGAATGTTATATTTTTGTACATCTTAGTTCTGCTACGTACCAAATGATCATATTTGTGTAACTTTCCATTAATGTTTTACAATAAAAAATAATACATTCGCATTTATTATATTTTTCTTTATATTGAGTGCAAGAATATCCATTTTAAAAGGTGATTGTTTTGTTTTAAGAAATATGAAATCATATATATATGCAAATGCTTCACTTTTAATGCACTATTTGAATTATGAGAACAAAATACTTTAAATCCCGTTATCTCAGAATGCCAGGATGAATGACTCTTTCGTAAACATATATTTATGGCACAACATTAATAACCGTAAATAAGAAATAAACAAATAATAATAACCAATCACCTCCTTGTAAGAAATCACCCAATTTCTATCTAGATTTTATTCTCCCAGGCTGGTGTAGTCCTTTAAAATAGAATACCATGCACAAATAATATAAATAAAAATATTAAGTATTAATTAATTAAAATTAAAATATTTAACATAAAATATCAAATTAAATACACATAAAGCGTAACGCGGTCACTAAGGTCTTGTGTGGAAAATCTTTGGTCGACAGAGTGAGTAATGAATTAGAAGTGAATGTAATGCCGGCTATAGTGTGGTAGATGGAATAAAGAAAGAGTGCTGAGATGGTTTGGTCATGTAGAACGTATGTGCGAGGAAAGGTTGCTTAAGAAAATATACGGTGTTTTCAGTGTTGAAGGCAACAAGAATAGAGGGTATCCGCGAAAGACCTGGCAAGATCAGATACAACAAATGTTGGAGGATGGTTCTATTACAACAGCCGTAGAGTATGCACGAAATGAAAGAGGTGTGCCAAAATAGAAGAATATGACGTTTTGTCATCTCTGCCTACCCCTGCGGAGAAACAGCTTGTTGGTTAGTAAGTTAATTAATAATTAAAATAAAAAAATATAAAGTGCAATTCTCGTAAATATGCCACTGAAAGCTTATATCTAGATACATTAAAAAATGAGTAGCGAGGCGCAACCATGCGTCAACGGGACCGACCAATGCAACCTGACCCCTTCCTATATGAAACACGCGGGAGAGAGTGCGCCCTCGAATAGGGCTGTTTTCCCATCGCAAAGCAAAGAATGGCGAGGGGATCCTCGATCACGAGGCCCGGCTACAACAACAATATCTAGATGAATTTTTTTAAAGTAAGCTGAAAGTTAATTCAATCTTGAAAAAAACTTTTTGCCTCCTGAAAACAGAGTATTACAGACAGTTTTTTTTGCGGGCCATCGATTTTTTGTTACTGTCGTACGCGCACGGCACTGCCGCGGGTCCACAGATGTGGCGGCATCTCGGGTTGTCTGCGGGCGCCCCCGCCCCTCCCCCCCCCCGCCCCGCTTGCACGTGGGAACGGCCCGGGATCGCCGGTCGGTATTCCCGGAGGTTATTGCTTCTGCCTTCAGCTGCGCGCTTTCCAGGGCCGATGGACCGATTCCCGAATCTTCCGCAAAAGGATCGCGACGACAAAGAAAGATGAACGACAAATCCGCAAAAGATGACGAGCTAAAATCTGACAGAGCGCGATTGATTTTTAAGGCGTGCGTGTTAAATGTGCCGGTCATGAGTGGTCAGCTGAAATTGGGAATTCTGAATCTATAATATAATTGTGCTGCATCTGCGGTAATGTCCCGTTTTCCATTGCCATCATAAAAAAACAAATCGTATATTTTTTTGAAAAAAACAAGATGAACGGATTATTTTAAAATACATTTCGATCTGTGTTATCTTTATAAAATATTATTTTACGCAAACTTTGGTAGGACTAACTACTTAAAAAACTGCTTTGTAACTCGTTGCACCTCAAAATACAATATGTAAAATATTTACAAATAATCTAGACATTTTTACTGACAATTTGCTTTTATTTAAAAAGAAACTCCGTAATCTCATTTACGACTATTGATTTGATACTTCTTTCATTGAATCCCATTCCCTCCCTCTCCCACCCCTCCCATTTTATGCATTATCATAATTTAAATCTTTGAAATATTTATTATTTATCACATATTCTTTATCATTGTTTTTTATTTACTTTTTTTTTACCAGCTTCGAGGAAACTTTACTGGTCATAACCATGAATATTTTTTTGATATTATATAAAAAAAAATTGTATTGTATATTTCCCAAATAAAAAAATAATAAAAAAATAAAAATAAAATTATTTAATGTGTGGTCAGTATGGCCGCCTGCAGAGCCATGCAACAGCCAATTGACAATAGTCGATTGCGATTTTCTATGTATTAATTTTAAAACAATATACACTTTTTATTTATTTTCCTTTTTAAGGGGTTACATTTTCAACTTTCGTTTGGCGAATTCAGGGTAAAATTGTTATTGTAACGGAAGTTGCGCACGCAGCATGTAGCGGAAATGCGATACCAGAATTAATGACGCCATATTGATTCTTGTCAGCTGCTTTTCTGCAAATTCTGTTTCGATTAAGATTTTTTTTAAGAAAGTTTTTGTTTTATATAATTTTGTCTTTACTTTAGTTTTTAAGTATAACTTCTACCGCGAGTACATGAGTACACTCAAGAATTTTTTTACACATATTATCTTACAGCTTGAAATTCTAAGAATAATTTGAGTCAAAAATTCCAAAAATTGTCTGAATTACGGCAAATTGAAGCTTGCGTGATCGGTGAATTTTTAAACGAGTTTCATTATTCCTTTGTATATTTCTCGAAACTCTCTTTTTCAGACTTTTTGAGATGATATCTCAAAAACAGTTAGGCTGATTTTGTTCAAAATGGCACACAGTTTACTATTAACATTATGTACGATACAGCATACTTTTTTTTCATAAAATGCGCCATTTGCTCATTATGACCTTTCAACTTCGATTTTTTGAGGGAATAAATTCAAATTACATTCAAACTGATCTCATATTCACAAAAAAATCTTTTTTTTTCGATATGTTACATCATAGAAATTACATCATTTAACAAGAAAATAATTCATTTTTCTCATTTCACTTAAGCCCTGGCGACATAACCAATGTATGTCGTAAACGAAAGATAATAAAACAAATTTTATTTGTGCACTAGGTATAATTTATCAATCAACCTAAATCGATTTTTTTTAATTTGAATGTATTTTTTGATGCCTCAAGATGGTTCAGCCGCTTACAAAGAGTATTTTCTTTTTTTAACAAAACTACCCTTCTTAAAAGAGAAATCAATTCTCGTGTTTGAATTGGGGAGTACGGCCAACGGCCACTTTAGTTTTAATTAGGTAGGTATAGAAATAAGATATAATACTTGAATAAATAATTAAATTATATTGTAAGATTATGTTTTACACGGTCTAAGCACAAAGTATATCTACAAAATAACTTAATTTCAATCAATGGGTACAATTTTGTCAATAGGTACATACATGAGAGTTTATTATAGAAATTGTGATTTACTTATATAAGAACTTATATACGTAGACAGAGAGGACAGAACGCCACACTCTTTTGTACTGACACACAACTCTTGCCTCGTCCACATTCATACACGTTCGCGTGCAAGCACGACGATTGTTGAGGCTCGTTTTCGAGCATTTTCCAGCATCTGATTAATCTGGCCATTCCAGATCTTCCACGATCGCCCTCTGGCACCACTCATCATATATCTTTCTTACTATTCCTCGTTCATTTTTAATTCTAAATTTGGCCTTTTTTATTCTAATTCCAAATTTGTTCATTATTTCCGATTTTGTTCATTCTTCGCAATTTTTTAAATTTTTTAAATTCTTTCTAAATTTGTTCATTCTTTAGGTACATTCAGTATACTTTCATTCTTCTTCTGCCAGCTCCAGGCTTCGCTTTCATATGTAAGTGTTGTTACCAGAATTCCATTGTGTACCGCTCGTCTTGCATCAGTAGATAGAAGTATATAAAATACGAATTAATAAAAACCATATATGAGTTATCTAATATTTTTTGTATCCATTATTTTAATTTATATAGGTAGGTACTATCATTAATTAAGGGTTAAAAAGGTCAAGCCACCGGGTACAAACAGCTAATAATGAATAATTTTTAATTTGAAAACAATAAGTGAAACAAAATGCAATGGAATTTGTGAGAAAAATTGTTATTCGCCGCTGATTTTTTCTCACATTTCTCGATAGTTTTAACAAAGATTTGTGTTGAATATTTTTTTTATTTTCACAATGAAAAAAGAGGACACGGATCATATCCAGCCTGGAAAATTTCGGGACGGAGGATATAGTGTGGGGCCTTCTTACTTATTAATCCAACATGTATGAATGAAAAATAGGTCAAGTATTGCCCAACTATTTTCAAGCAAAAAACACGTTAACATGTACTTTTGGTGAATGCATTGGGAAGCATCACTGACGATATAGATTTAAATCATTATTCTTTGAAATTATATTGTTTTGTAATCCGGTTCGTTGATATTTTCGCTTACATTTTTTTGCAGGTTTTTTCGCACAGTTTTAAACTTTCGACTCTTAATATGCCATTTAAAGGCTCTTTTCCGCTTTTTTATACGAAACGATAATTCCAATATTTGTTTTTAATATTTTTTTTATATTCCGCCTCAATATGTCGCCCTTAGTTAGAATAGGGATTTTTTTGCAGAATAATCTTTATTTTTGTCTAGAAAAGTATGTCTACAAAAAAAAAAAATTTTTTGTATATATTAAGATTATAAAAATGATTTTGAAATTCATAATTTTAAATTCCCGCCAAAACAAATCATTTCACTAGCACGAATATGTGCATCACAATATTGTATGGTACCCAGATTTACAAATACTATGGCACTACACCAAATGCGCGAGTAGATACGTCACGACCAATCTTCTTTTACCACGACAATCCACGACAATAGTATTTTAAAATAATTAAAGATTTAATCAAATAATTTTTTAAGATTTTTATAATAAAAATTATTAATGAAAACATTACCCCACATGATCTATACTGATTTACAGAATATTTATTATTAATATTTATGAATCTATTTCATATATTTTCATCGGTATTTATGTGAAATTTAATATATGAAATTTCCCTATTGTACGATACCCAACGGTACTATAATACCAAACACGCGAATTGATACGTAACGACCAATCATATGCGTTTTAATGAAGTAGTATTTTTTTTAAAATTTCAAATAAAAATTATGAATGAAAACATTACCCTACATTATCCATACTGATTCGCAGAATATATTCATATTTATGAATCTATTTCTTATATTTTCATCGGTATTTGTACATTAGATTATTTGAAATTTCCCCACGTGCCACTCTTATTTATCTATGGTCATGGAAGATCCCTGATTTTTACTGCTGATTGCCATATTTTCCAATATTGTAATAAATATTATTACGATTGTAGTCTAAAGGAATAACAGTTGTCTCATCCACAATTAGGGATTTACCTAGTGTCGGCCGGCACGTGAGTTTTTACAATTTTTAGTCTTTTATTATTGTAATCCGTACCGAATTACAACATATTTTAATTTACAAATTCTAGGTGTTTCCCTATTAGCACCGGGTGGGTACCTGGGGATACCCCGCAAAGCAGCTATTGTCGCTTAAGGATTAGGAACTTCCATACAATTTGTTTTGACAACGGGGATTATTACCTAAATATAAGGCTCTTTTATGTCGAGTTTTACTATTTATGTATAAAATTCATTCATTATGATATGTGGGGTATAAAAGTAAAGGCAGCAATATCCAAAAAAAAATTAAAAATGTTTTTAAAGGAGTCAACGAGAATTTCTATTTTAAAATTTACTGAATTCTAGACTTTATGTATCTATTCTTTACAAAATCAGGTTTTATTCTATTAATTTATCGACTATGTTTCCTATAAAATCTCGAATTCAGTAGGTACATATATTATAGAAGACTGCATTAAATTGTTTTTTGATATTGTTGCCTTTGCTTTTATACCCCTTGTATAGATAACATATTGGAATCATGTTTCAATCAAATATTTTCTGGCGTATGTATTTTATGTCATTAATTTCATAAAAGTCAGGTGTATTTTGTATTTTGTGGACGTAAATAAAGAGTAGGTATTTTTTTATTATTTTATATTTAATCGTGCTTTATAATTTAATCGTGTTCATTTTGTGAAAAAAATATTTATCATTTTTTATATTTAACTTTTCGGACAACTTATATTAAAAAATTATAAATGGAAGGTCAACATTTGTCAATTTGAAATATGAGTTAAATTTATATATTACCTGGTGGTTTTCGATGTAGGTGTAATAGGAATTTTAATGATTTTTTTTATTGAATTTTTTTAAATGATTTAAAAACTAAATATTTATAAAGTTTTGTCTAATATGCAATAAATCGTAAAGGTCCAAAATATGCAATATCATAATTTTACGACCTAATTCAAATTTGAAATATCATAATTTTACGACATAGTTCAAACCAGGTAAGAACCGATAATTGGACAAGACAGATTCTGAGAATCGTACATAAATTTTCATGAAATGTGCTATTGAATGAGATGTAAATCTAATTAATAAAGAATGAACGAAGTTATGAAATCAGTTATAAATATACTTTTTACTTAATCTAATTTCACATATAATATTTTATTAATCACTTAATAAAATATGTGAAATTAGTGCCTTAACACAAACTAAACCCTGTATAAAACTGTGCATACATTTGCGTGGCTTGTTGTTGTAGGGGTTATAATGCTCGCCTAGTTATCCAGTGGTCGGTGGTTCGAGTTCCATTCCAGGACACCAGCAAGTTATTCTAACACAAGCGTTTAGTTTATATTTAAAATAGTAAGAGTATTGATGCAACACGTATTCCATGTTCGCATCTTTATTAAAATAAACTAACTTACCATTACTTTCACGTACAGTAGGTACATACTTCTCTAATTCTAGTGCCTCACACTTGCTTCATATATCTTTATTAGATACTATTCTATCATCACTCATTCGTTCTATATGACAAATCATCTAAGCGATCCTTTTATAATTTAAACAGATGTCACAATTCACTAAAATTGTTCTTCTGGTATATCTATGTTAATATTACTAATATAATTGACTCCTTGCCTTATTATTTACATCTACATCTATATCTCATAAACGTGGTTTAATAATTCTTTGTCTATAAACCTTATTTCTTTATAATATAATATATGTACCGGCTTGTAATAATTTATGTCTATATATCATAACTTTTTTATATTTTATGTATCGCTTGTATTATTAACTTAATATATCTATACTTATATTGAATGTGTGGGACTACACTGACCTACATTCTAGAATAAACGCAACCTTTAAAATTAATACGCAAATAAATAAATAAAACGCATTCAATTTTATTACTTATGTGTTCGAAATTAGTTTTTGTAATTGTAATACTTAATTCATTACAGCTCACAGTCTTAATTAAAAACCTCGCATTTTAAGTGGAAAATTTTCAGTTGTAAAAATTAAATATGCCAATCAAGTGAACCACAATCAGTAAGTACGTCATTATACTAGTCTCAACGTACGTCGACCCAATTTGCTGCCATCGAATATACAAATAATACTAAAAATCTGCATCGCTATGATTCGATATGCATCCTTGCGGATTAAATAAACGGGTATTCCCTTGCCTTAGGTACACGTGCGGTTGGACCTCCAGAGCTAGGAAACATTTTTTTTTGTGTTTTGCAAAATTACTGCTACGTATGCACTGCGATTAATAATGACATAACATTAAAATAAATTGCAGGAAAAATAAGTAGCGGAAGAGATTTTGTTGAACAAATCTATGGAGGTTTTACTAACCATAATAACAACGAAAGTCGGACCAGAAGTATTGTGAATGCTGTCAAAAGATGTCAACAAGATGACAAATCGAATGAAATATAGAAAACTTTGGACAATTTATAAAAACAAACAATTCAATGTTAATATTTTGCTAACGTAATCTTTTTTTATTTTTCAAACACATTATTGATAATCAAAATACATTATAAATGTCTCATAGAGACGAAGCTGCATTTATTTTTATTTTATTTTTATATGGGAAAATATATATGGAAATCTTTTAGGGTGTTTATAGGGCTTACCACTTATCATACGGCTGGCTTAAGTAATCACTTTACACAATGTAATTTTCACCATTTCCACCCATGATAGACTGCCACATTTATCAAATTTTTGTAGTTGTATATATATTTAACTCAAACAACTTGTTTTTTATGTGATTAATTGATAATATTCTGGTTTGTGTCTTCTGGGGTTTTATGCCTTGTTATTATGACCTTTCTGGCCGACGTTTCGGATCCCATTGCAGAGTCCATCATCAGGGCTAATGTGTGTCAACATCCCATCAGCGCTGTTGACGTCGGCCAGAAAGGTCGTTATAACACGGCATAATACCCCAGAAGACACAAACCAGAAGATTCTTAGTGGCCGTGAAAATCTAAGAACATTCCTAATTTATAATTTCGATTGAATATTTCATCAGAATCCTTCCCAGCATAAACAGTTTTGTTATTATTATTCTTAAAATATTATGAGATTTATTTAGCTTTAATTATGTCCACATCAATTACGGAATGGATATTATAAATTTATATGGATTTTTTTACAATATTTATTTAAAGCATTGTACAATCAGTAAAAAAACATTAGTTTGTTTTGAATAATAGCGTAAAAGATGAGCACTGATTCAGTTAAATTTTTATTCTTTATTAAGAAGCGTAGTGAAAAGGATTAAAAATGATCGTTTAGATAGGTTGGCCATTTTGAACGGCATAATGCGGTGAGATGAAAGAATAGTAAGAATGATATAGGTAGGTATGACTCGAATGTTGATTAGGACATGAAACTGATTTACCGGTAAATATGTCTAAATTTCATTACCGAATTATATTTCTTTTTAATTAAGTGCCGGTAATTTCGGTAAATTTTATTTTTTCAATTATTGTACAGAGTGATCACATAAGCCAGCTCATATAGGTTGTAAGCCCTGGGCCATCGAACAAAATACTTCCATACACGTTTCTCATATAGCTTCGTCTCTGTGAGACTTCTATAATTTATCTTAATTAAATAATAATCCCGCAGTGGATAGATCCAGTAATTGTGTACTCAGAAATTACCTACATATAAAAATATTGTTAATACTTATTTAATAAAAATAAATTAGTTACAGTTACAGTTAAAGGAGTTACAAGTTATATAATACATGAAAGGCTACAGTTGAAGTACAAAATATGAATGCACAAATACACTTTGTCTAGTCTTAGAGTATGATATCTCAAAAAAAACTATTAAAAATACAATTCCCTTCTCATTTTCATTTTATACAATAAAATTATAATGGGAAGAATCATAGTAGACTAAAAGCCAGAGACCGGCAGACTTACGCATAGTATAAAACCTGAAATATTTTCTATATATGTACACTACAATAGGTGAGAAGATTTGGATATTGTGACTTTTGAGTTCGGGGGATTTTAACAGGTAAAAGGTAAAACAGATAAACAGAGAGAAGTCCGTCGATATGAATATGCAAGTAGCGTTAGATGCTTTAACGGAATTAAAGAAGTTTTTGATAGAAATCAGAACCGACAAAAATTTTGAAAAATTGTAATGATGCCATAAAAATTGCCAAAAAATTAGATATCGAAGCTGAATTTGAATCTTCCAGATCCAGACCCCTAAGACGTCGTAAAACTCCAAAGAATTTTGATTATGAACACGAAGACCACACTAAAATGATCCAAAAACCTCTTTTAAAATTAATGTATTTTTTATGTATTGGATCAAGCTTTATCCTCCGTAGACGAAAGATTTAATTTGTTGAATAATCACAATGACGTGTTTAATTTTTTATTTAAACTGAGTGATGACCAAGATCAAAGTTGATTAAGAACTAACTGCAATCGTTTGCAGGAAAAACTTTTAGCAAATGATTCATTGGATATTAACGCCGATGATTTATGTGAATAAATTATGTCATGCCAGTCTTTTTTCAAAAAATTAATTAATGAAGTGGTGAAAATTCTCGAATATATTTGAACAATTAGACAGCCGTATGCCGTAATATCACCATAGTCATTACGAATTTTCCTAACCATGCCAGTTACAGTAGCAAGCGCAGAAAGGTCGTTTTCTAAATTAAAACTTTTTAAAAATTACCTGCGCTCAACAATGAACCAGGAAAGGTTAACTTTGGCAACAATATCTATAGAGGAGGCCATATTAGACCATATCGAGTTACACGAAACTATAAAGGATTTCGCAAACAGAAAAGCGAAAAGAATGGACATAATATAATTATATTTATATTCTTCCACACTTTCGAGTCTTGTTGCTTTTTTTGAAAAATATAGCGTACGTAATAGTTAAAACAGCATTATTAGAAAAAAGTCAGCTAGGTTGTTAATATCTATACAATTAATATCTCAAATAAAGTATGTAAAAATTTAATTCGCGTTTTATTTAATTGTAATTGCCAAGCGGAAGAGAACCGTTTTTACCTATTTAGGAAAATACTATATAAAATTGGAGAACATATTTCAGTCATTTTTTTAAAAAATAAAAAAAAATTCATGTCGAAAGAGGCGCTTCATAGGTTTTGAATACAGGCGCTGCCGCGAGTCGGCGCGGTCCTGCTTATCCTGGAAGCCCGCCTTACTCCAGCATCCAGCTTTTTTGCATATTGAAGAAAGACACTGGCCCCTCGTAATCGACTAACAGTTCGCTAAAGTCGTTATTATTTATATGATATATATTTTATGTTAATACTTACTTTTTCGCTTGGCACCTTATCTTTTTTTCTTTTCTTTTATATATCCTATTTACTTACTAATGCTTGCTTTTTATATTAATATTCATTACATTAATACTTACTTTTTCGCTTCGTACCATGTCTTTATTACTTTATATGCCTCATTTATTCGAATAATTCTTTCTATATACCTTATTTATTTATATATCTTACCTATTATGTACCTGTATGTGATAATCTCTGTTTATATATCTATATCCTCTTATATTTTTATATGTTAAAATTGAAAATAGTGATTTTCATTCATATTATTACTATAGGTATATGATATACGTTAAAAAGGAATATTGCTAAAAAAAACTCCACTTTAAATTAAATATAGAGGTAGGTATCATTACTAGTTACGAAAGCTGTGTACACTAACTTGCTAACGAGAAAAAATCAACAGATGTCTCTAGCGGAGACCATAGTAGGTAATATATGAAAGGTTCTTGTTTCGAGCATATATACTTTAAAAAATTTATTATTTGTGGATGTTCTTAAGATGGAATTGGTGAACGTTGCATTGTGTAGGGTGATCACTTAAGCCAGCTCATACAGGTTGTAAGCCCTGAGCCTATCGTATAAAAGATTTCCATCCAATTTTCTCATATGTAAATTAGCTTCGTCTCTATGAAACTTAATAATAATAATAAAAAAATATATTTTGATAAAATACACGGCAATAAAGTTTTTAAAATAAACATTATAAATGTAGAGTAGAAAGAATTAAAATGTTGGTATACAAAATATAAAAAACAATAATACAGCGCAGTTAATAGAAAAATACAGCAAGTACACAAAAATTTAGGGATTATAAAGTTTGTAGTACAAGAAAAATCAGACAGTGGATCCTAATAATTATTATATTGCAGAACATTTATAAATTAAATGTCAGAAAAACAAAATTACATGTAGACTTCTATAATTTATCCTTAATTAATATATTTATACTCATATGGAATGTATGGGACTGGATTAACCTCCCCACATATTTTTTTAAATATTTATTTATATATCTTTATTTAGTTAATGATACATTGTTTATCATTAGCTAATATTAAAAAAA
>JADDOH010017940.1:30181-43138 GCA_016648135.1 Agrypnia vestita
CACTTATTAAATAATTAAATAAATAATATTTCTCTTCATGCATTTTCCATTGTCCACGTACTGGAATAAAGTTTATTATTATTATTATTATTATTATTATTATAGATGTCTGCGTCGTTCGTCAGACAAATTTCCGTATCTGCCAACTCTTGGCGGACAGGCCGTGAAATGAAACAAGTCAGATTTTGTATCCGCGCTCGCTTGTGAACCGGAGCGTCCAACGCCATCGGCCCGGGAGTCTCCGGTTTCAGGAATCAATCTTTGATCTCTTCATACCGTTTGCTGAAAGGTTCGCCTTGTTGTTTCTCCGCCGGGGCTCGCGTCGCTCGTTTCCCATGTAAAATACCAGCGATTGAATGTTTTAGTTACGAGTCGTTTCCTGTATAAAGCGAGAGTCTTGAGTTTCTTTTTGGGGATTCGGAAAACCAATTTAACATCTTCGTTATGTGATTATTAAATTTTCAACTTTGAGGGAAAAACAGTTCTTTATATTCTTTTACACTTTTGCGTATTATAAATGGTGTCTCGTAGATAGCAAAAACTTCGGAGAAACTTGTTCATTAAATTTTGAATAGAAAATATTCAATCAAGCTATATTATAGATATAGATGTCTCAGAGAAACGAAGACGAGAAGAATGTTGCTTTAAAAACTCCAATCAAAACATAGATACCACATTATCAATGACGACATCTATGCTGGTTTATGGAAATGACAAAGTTTTCGACTGCAGGTGACGCTAGTAGAAATTCAACTCGCATACGAAATAAGGTGTGCACGTTAAAAAAATATATGCAACTTCCAAAAAAATTTGATAGATGTGGTATGTATCGCGGATAGAATTGGTGAACGTTACGATAGGTCTTAACCCTGTCTTAATCCTTTAGAACACCAAAAAAAGACTCCCATACCTACTTTCCTATATAAAAAAAATCGTCTCTATGAGACTTCTATAATGTATCATGATAAATGATCTCTCTCTTGGGATAAAATCCAATATTGTGTTCTTGAAAAATTTGAACATCCCCAAAATATTCTGAATATAGAAAATATTTTTATACTTTGGGTAAAATGTCGACAGTTACGGGCACAAACGATGTAAAAAATTTGCATTTTTTCAATATTTCTGCAATTTTGCAAAAAGTTTAAATATCATTACTGTAATTTATGTCGTGAAAAATTTCTTCACTTCAATACGACGCATGTAAAATGAAAAACCAGTGAAAAAATTCTATTTTCATTTTATGCAAAGTTTTTATCATTTTATTCGATTCGTATTTTTCATAATCGATATAAGCTACTGTAATGATTTCAACTTTATAACATCCAAATAAGTTCAACTTTTTGTAAAAAAATAAGTCTAATATTGAAATAATTTCTAAGTATCTAAATAATAAATATTGAAAAAATGCAAAGTTTGATATTGCCTACTTCCATAACTATTGATATGGTCATGGTTGCTTATACATCTTCGACTCATTACCAAGGCAGGAATCCACCCGTAAATTTTTTGCTACTATTAGGTCCATACATATGAAATTGGGGTTTTGCCGTACTGGCAAATTTGATCTCAAATATCTTCTCTTTGGTTAGGAATTCCAAATCCAAATTTATACAGTTATTTACTCATGTATTTGTGTCTTGAAAATTATTATTCATTTGTTTTTTTCTCAATTGTTTTTTTCTTTGCGTCACTCAGTTTACAAAATGAAAAACTTGAAATATCGCGTTATTTACGAGTACGAGTTCCACCGTGGCACCAGTGCTGCAGAAACGGCTCGAAGGATTAATGATGTGTATGGCGACGGTGCAGCAAAAGAAAACACAGTGCGTTTTTGGTTCCAACGTTTTCGTTCTGGAAATTTCGGCCTGCAGAACAAGCTCCGTGGACGGCCGGAGACCAAAGTTGATAATGAAGAATTGAAGGCTATTGTGGAAGCGGATCCATCGCAAACTATATCCGAGTTAGCTGCAGGCTGCGGTGTTAGTGATAAAACTATTTTAATCCACTTGAAGCAAATTGGTAAGGTGAAAAAGCTTGAAAGGTGGGTACCTCACGAATTGAGTGAAGCAAATCAACAAACGCGCTTGACTGCTGCGTTGCATTACTCAACCGGCACAATAATGAAGGGATTTTAAATCGAATCATTACCTGTGATGAAAAGTTGATCCTGTACGATAATCGGAAGCGCTCATCGCAATGGCTGAACCCTGTCGAACCAGCCAAACCATGCCCCAATCGAAAATTGACTCCAAAAAAGATACTTGTGAGCGTTTGGTGGACTAGTGCTGGTGTCGTTCACTACAGCTTTCTTAAATCTGGCCAGACGATTACGGCAGATGTCTATTGTCAGCAACTGCAAACCATGATGGAAAAGCTAGCTGCTAAACAACCAAGGCTGGTTAACCGCTCTAGGCCACTGCTGCTTCATGATAACGCTAGAACACACACTGCACAATAGACGGCTACCAAATTAGAGGAGCTTCAATTGGAATGTCTAAGACATCCACCGTACTCTCCGGACCTTTCCCCAACAGATTACCATTTTTTTCGAAATTTGGATAACTTCTTGCAAAGGAAAAAATTCAACTCCGATGGGGCAGTCCAAACCGCCTTCAAAGATTTTATTGATTCCCGTCCGAATGGTTTTTTTAGTAAAGGGATCGATGAACTACCTATGAGATGGCAAAAGTGCATAGATAGCAATGGTACATACTTTGATTAAATAAATATATTATAATAAAAAAAATCGGCTTTATGTTCCTCCCATACTAAACCTCAATTTCATATGTAAAGACCTAATATCTAGATATGAGACTCCCTGTGTCTATATAGTTTTAACCAACTGCGATATCGTATAGCTCTCTGCCAAAATTTCAAACAAGTATCTAATATTTCGTAACACGAGATGATGCTCGTGCGCAGGCGCGTTATATTATTAGCTGATAATAATATTATTATTTTTACTTAAACGTGAGCATCCAACATTTTCACTCAACTGTTAACATTTTGAATAATTTGTATGCTGAATCGGCCATTGCAGATTACGCATTATTGCGACGTGCCACATACGCAATCGACGATATTTTAACCCGACAATTATGCGGCGTGATGTTAACTTGTGTTAGGTACTATTGGAAATTTGTATTTTAAATAAGAACCAAATGCTTTTAATAGCTTAATGTCGTATATTTATTAAATAAGTATTGAGTCACAAGTAAAAATAGGTTACTTATATAAACATAATTTGGATCGTGTCTCATCTAACAGGACTTTCTTCCTTATTTCTCTTATTTTAATTAGTGAGAAAAATATATAATTATATTCACTGTGAGCTTAATGAGTGATCTTACTTCAAATGTTATTTTTATACCAGCTGATAACCAAAGCTTGGTATTAAAATAACAAGTATTGCTTCTGTGGTTTGACATTACAATAAATGGATGAAATCTCTGATTAAACGTGGAAAACAATATTTGTGAAACATTCACCTCGTAATTTCTCACAAATAACTGCCCACCCTTTTGACATAATTTTCGAACACATTTTTGCATTGTCGCAAAAAATTGTAGGACATTTTTCCTTCACAATCCAAATCTTATTTTGCAGACTTCAAAATTAAAATAAACAGCAAATAACTAGCATTCTTACCATCGCGTCATTTCCCCGCGCGGGTAGGCAGAGAGGATGAAGCGACACTCTTCCGTCTCGACGCAAACTCTCGCCTCATCCACATTGATACATCTTCGCACGCAAGCTCTTCAATCGTCGTGGCTCCTATTAGGAACATCTTCGAGTATCTGGTTAAGTGGGTCGTGTCAATTCTTCCGCGGACGCCCTCTATTTCTGTCACCGTTAACATTTCGTCGAATTACCATTCGCTCAACATAACCAAACTACATAAACGATCCTTTTTAATTGAGGGGTATAAAAGCAAAGGCAGCAATATCCCAATGAGGTATTTCTGAGATAAATATAAAAAACCTATCAGTACTCTAGGAAAAATTTCAGGAATCTATGAAACCTACATATTATGGGAAATACATTTTTAAAAACAATTGCCCCCTCAGTTTTTCATTTATATACGTATAAATAAATATTTAGCTTTTAAATGTTAATATTGCTGTATTTGCTACAAAAATTGATATTGCTGCTTTTGCTATTTACGTAATTAGATATTGATGTCTTTGCTTTCAGTCTAAAGTCGATATTATTTCTCACTTTAGTGTGAAGCAGCCAGCTTCGTAAAGTTAGTTTCGCTCAACATCAACATCCAACAGTTTAGTTGAAGTATCATAAATCGCGTCCACAAAACTATTTAAACTGAATCAAAGTTATGGAATAAGCTACCAACAGTTTACCCCAGTTCGAAAAACAAGTAATGACGCACTTATTTAGACAATCATACAAAAACCCAACTAGTTCCACTCCTAGTACGCACTCCGCGAAAATACCTAATTCTTCTTGGCGCTCCAACTCATTTCATCTCTGTCTCAATAGTTTTATCCATCAATTATATATTTTTTGCCATCCAGTGTATAAGTAATAGTAAATAATTTTTTTAGCAATTAAGTTATTTTGTGAAATAATTTTAATGCGTGAAGCCCCCCTAGAGTGAGATCTCATGGAAACGACGCTATATAATTTACCCAAATATTATATTATTGTCACGGGTCATGGCTGCGAGAGACAAATGAAAACACTGGAAATGAATTGGCTATTTATTAATTAATTATTTAATGGACAAAGTCACTTAACACGAATTAAATTAACACACTATTCTTGAATTCACACTTCATTTATTAATTATTTAATAGACAAAGTTACTTAACACAATTCGCACTTCGTTAATTAATTATTTAATGAACAAAGTCACTTAACAAGAATTAAATTAACACACTATTCTTGAATTCACACTTCGTTATTTATCACTCGGCTATGAACTATTTTTTATCGCTGGGTAACACTTTATTTACTACTTGCTGGAACATTCCATTTAATTTTTGCGCATAGAAATCGAACTTATTTATTTCGCGACTTAAGTACCTACTCAAGCTCAATTATTTATCTTAATCGGAGTGATTATCTCGACTGTCCGAGATCCGATTATCCGAGAACGACTGGCCGCACCGGCCGTCGTTCCGCGACTTATTTAGATAGAAATATCAAAACAAAATTAACGCGCTACGGCTAGAACCCGCTATGTACACGCAATCACGCTGGTTTTTCGAATCCTCGGGAAGATTCTTTTCATTTCTAGTGTTTAGAAGAAGGTTCCCATCGCTTCCAGGCTATTCCAGGAGTCTTTGGAATTATTGGAGGATTAAGTTAAACATAAAATTGTGATGGGAAACAAAGGTTCCATTGGATGGATGGGATGTCCAGGGGGGAAATGTGGTCTATGTTTACCACCAGGTCCTTCAGAATATTTATGCATAATTCGGTAGAATAGTAGAGATTTGCATTGAAAATATACCAGGGGGAGAGGAAGAGGTAAAGGGGGAGGGTGGAAATGTCACCTATGTTACCCGATGGTTTATTAAAGAATATTATTAAAGAATAAACGGATAATAATCGATGTAGATTACATATATGTCCAGTAAGGAGTGGGGTAAAAAGGGAGGGTGGGAAAGTTGTCTTTGTTACCCGCCGGATCCGAAAGAGTAAGTATGCAAAATTTGGGTCAGGTCGATCAAACGGTGTAAATTTGTACAGAAAATAAAAAATATGGGTGGGGGTAAAGGGGAGGGGGTAAATATCGCCTTTGTTACCCGCCGGGTCCTAAAGAATAAGTATGCTAAATTTGGGTTAGATTGGCCAAACGGTCTAGATTTGTGCAGTAAATATAATAGACGAGGGGATGGGGTAAAGAGGAAGGCGATAAATGTCGCTTATGTTATCCGTCGGGTCCTAAATAATAAATATGCATAATTTGAATCAGATCGGTCAAACGATACAGATTTGCATTGAAAATATATTAATTTGTACAGAAAATATATCAGGAGTGGGAATAGGGTAAAGGGGGAGGGGGTAAATTCGCTAATGTTATCCGCCGGGGCCTAAATAATAAGTATCCAGAATTTGAGTCAGATCGGTCAAACGGTACAGATTTGTTTTGAAAATATATCAGCGTGTGGCCTATGTTACTCGTCAGGTCCTAAAAATAATTTTGCAAATTTTGAGTCCAATCAGTCGAACGGTATAGATTTGCATTGAAAATACATCATGGGGAGAGGAAGGGTAAAAGAGGAGGGGGAAATATCACTTGTGTTACCCACCGGGTCCTAAGGAATAAGTATACAAAATTTGAGTTGAATCGAACAAACGGTGTAGATTTGTATCGAGAACAGACAGACAGACATTGAGTTTTATAGGTATAGATCATTGACGTATTTATTATATCATTGGTATAGATAGTGTATGTTGCTTTTACGTCCAATAGATGTTTTACAAAATAACCTTTATTTTGTTGGTATCGTTATAAATATTTTGTCTCATACCAATATAAAGGTAGGTAACGGCGCCTTTATTTTTCAAATAATTTGTACGAAATCGAATGGAACGTTGTGTTTAAGATTTTGAAAAACCGAACATTTACATTTTTATTTATATAAATACATAGTAGATATATAAAAACAAAGTAGGTGTACAAAAACATCCTCATATTTGAATGCAACGTTGTGTCAAAATTTCGATGCATTCGGTGAAGTCAGAGATTAGCGATTTTGTACAAACGAACATTTACATTTTTATTTATATAGATAGTTTAGTTTAGCCATATTTACCGGTATACCGAAACCCTACACAGAAGGTACAAAGGGCCGGATGTATCAAGTTGGATTAAAGTAAAAGTTCATTTAAAACGTAGATTTTTACGGAAGCCGGTGATTTGATTGTCACAAAAATCGAAAATCTCAAATATCCTCGGTGCACACGGGCCGTAATGTCAGCGCACAAAGTAGGTACTTGGAATTCGGGACGCGAAATACATACAACAAAATACCGCAAAGGAGACAAAAGTAGCATAACATCATATTTCCTAGCGATCCGTGTATTAAGACGTCGGTGCCGGTGTTATTGGCTCCGGAAGGTATAAATTGAGAGGAACAGTGCGCAGACGATGACAGGTTTAGGACTATAGCGCGCGACTTGCGCTCAGTGCTATCATTTCATATATTAATATTTCGCGCAAATACGTTTAATCTTTGGTTTTACATAAAACGTTTCAAAGCGTTTGTAAGAAATTCCAAGTAATGCGCCCGGATTTTGCACCTAAGTTGGCTACATACAAAAATAGAATCTCATTAATTTTACATTTTTCCACATTTTAATGTTGCAGTTTTCCTGTATCCTTGTTCTTTTAAGAAACCTATATAAATTATGGTATTGGTATTATTTATACATGAAAGTACTTTATATTCAACATTGGCGGAAAATTTTCGGGTTCTGTCGACTGCCGAAAAAAGGTCCTCCGCGGTGACCACTCCCATTTCATCTGTAATAATCAGAATAAAAAAAAAACAAAAAGATTATCAAAACTGACACTATAATTTAGTCCTTGACGTAAGAGATTTTGAAAATATTGATTTTGACAAAATGGCGGGCGTTTGAATTTAGAATATATCTTTTTTAGGGAAAAATTCAGGTTTACCATATCGTTAAAAAAAACTAAGTCACTTAAAAAAATCCTACGACAAAGATTAGATAATTATGTACAGAATAACCACTAGCAATTTCAAGTTAATCGGTTCAGTGGTTGCCGAGATATTTTGGTCACCGATTTTCAAAACAAGGTTTCGAGTAAAACGTGTTTGAAAATTTAGTAATGAATAAATCGCGAAATTTTTCAATTTACGTAATCAACGATTCCAGGTCCATAATATAAGTCCTCCACCTTGCTTTGAATTCCCAAATTATCGAGCACTCTTCACATACATAATAAAAATATGTCTAAAGTTTCTTTTATGAAAGAGCCTAGCTGGCAGCTACCTGCATGTAGCGCGGCGCCGTGTTGCGCGTAATCAACAAAGGGATGCCACTATTATAAGCTGTTATTTTTTAGAATTTTGGCTTAAAATTTTCACCAGACATTCTTAAGACCTCAAGCCTTAAGAAAATTCTAAAATTTCAAAATCGTTTTTTTCCGAAATATCTAGGTAGGTACAGTTGCCGGCAAACTTCTTGAAATTCTTTGACGTGGTGGGGGAATGCGCAGAAGACGAAATTTGGGTCTCTTTGGGGGAAAGGTAGATGCGCAAACTTCCCCCCACTACGCCGTAGAATTTCAAGATGTTTGCCGGCTACTGTATTCACCATTAATTTCAAAAACTAAAGGATGTGAGACCGAGATTAAAAGGAGATTGCCTTGATTCTATCTTCTATCTTCTGAAGTCTAGCTTCCACAATATATACAGAGTGGGGCAGAGCAACTTGCTTCTTTAGAGATTCAATTTAAAAAAGTAAAGCAAATATATGTATATTTAATTCTAGAAACATCTCAAATATATCAGGCAGAGAGCATCCGTTATTCTCAATACACTGCGTTAATTGAACTCGGAAGTTTCGTTCAAATTTTTACAGCATTTTGACGACTATGTTGGGGATAGCTTGACGAACGTTGTTCTTCAGATGAGCCAGAGTCCTGTACGATTTTAGATAACCTCATAGAAAATATTCGCAGAGGACTAAATCAGGTGATCGTGTTGACCAGTTCAGATCGCCCCACAAGGAGATGAGGCGTCTTGGGAACTGTTGCCGAAAAACAATGTTACAATTAACAACGAACGCGCGCTCTACCTTCGGCCACTCTACGATGCTATCTAAACCAAGCGGAGCTACAACTTTACGCCCCGCCTACTCCCGCTCCCTCGGACCAACCGTCGTTTTAGGGCGTCCATTTCAAATAAGAAATTTCTCTGCCCCACTCTGTACAATGGAGAGGCCGGCGGTGCAAAACAGAGACAAAGAAACCATCTCCGCGGAAGATCAACAACTAGATGGACGGATCTGGTGAATTTTGCAAGTAAGAAGTCGTCAGGAATGCTACAGATGGGAACAGATGGCGCCGGATAGTTTAAGCTGTGGCGTAACCATGACTACTCTGGCAAAAACATAGCGAAGAAGAAGAAGGCAAATCAATGACTGTTTTTATCACATTTTAACGAATTTAAACATTGAAAAACCTTAAAATGTTATATTTACACAACGGATAACAGATTCTACAAAATAGTGAGAATGAAATTTATTATGGACTTATTATTATCATTATTATTATTATTATTATTATTATTATTATTATTATTATTATTATTATTATTATTATGACTTATTATTAATTTATTATTATCCTTTATACACAATGTCTCGTAGCTAGAAGCAAAAACTTCGAGGAAGTCTTCTTCATTCAATTTTGAATATAAAATAATATTTACGCTTTGAGTGAAATGTCGACAGTTAACGAGATAAGCGACATCGAAGTCTTTTTTTTCCAATATTTCTAACTTACGTTCAATAAAACAAGCTTCATGGAAGCAACTTATATCGAATGTTAAAAAATTCATTCGCTTTAATACAAGCCAAATAAAATTATTAACACCGTGTAGATACTTGAATTTTTTGCAAGGTTTTAAAAATTTTGTTTAACTTGTATCAAAGTGAATGGATTGTTAGTATTCGATATAAACTAGTTTCATTACAGTCTAAAGTTTACCAAAAAATAAAATATTGAAGAAAAAACGAGAATTTTGATGTCGCTAACCTCTGAAATTTCACCCAACGTGTAAAAAATATTTTATATTCAAAATTAAATGAAGAAGACTCTCCCGAAGTTCTTTCTACTAATAGATAATTACGAGATACCCAGTATGACATGAGTTTAGGTACATATTTAACCAACCAAGGCCTCAGGTATGTCAGGATAAAAGAGTGTGGCGTTCTATCCTCTCTGCCTAGCCCTGCGGAGAAACGTAAGTAAGTAAGTAATTTATATTTATTTTTGAGATTTTTGTAAATGTCTTCATGTACTCCTATGTATCACCAAAATTTGTCCCAATCGATTGCAATTGTTGAATTTCCATCATTATAAATATATGCACATATTATAATTTTATAATTTAATAACTAACTAACTAACCATTACGCCGTTTCCCCGCAGGGGTAGGCAGAGAATATTGAACGCCACACTCTTCTATCCTGGCACACCACTTTTGCTTCGGCCACATTCATACATCTTCTCATACAAGTTCTACTGTTGTTGCGGCTTTTAACATCCTCAAATACTTATTATTATTTATTGTATAATTTAATCATCAAAAAATATAAAAAATATACACAGTAGACTCCGGATTATCCGGGACAGACGGTGAAAAAAATCCCGAATAATCGATATCCAAGTTGATTGCATTGAAAAATTTAGCAACATTACTTACGCATTCTTTTGTAAAGAAGTGACAATGGTATCCGGACGCAACTACATAACTCACAAGCACAGTATAATAAATATTATATTGTGTCACAAGGCACTAAAACCAACTAAAAAATGAACATATTTTAAAGGTCACATTTCAGTCAAGACGGACAGCTGATGTTTTAGACTCCAAACATGTGTTCGGTCATAATGAACAACATGGAACATTTACATTTTAAAAAACATGAACTGAAAAACTAAAGTCCATATATCTTGTATGTTCCCGAACCTCCTACCAGTATTCCAACGCGTGTATTATAATTTAATATTTTAAAAATATATATTGCACGTAGAGTTCTTTTCATTTAAGAAAGACAATCGAATCAGTATTTGTAAGCCATGCGTACTAGTCACATTGTTTCGCTGTGTTGGTGTTTATTAACACAACGAAACAATGTGCGTCGTACGCAAGGCTTACACGTACTAATTCGATTGTCTTTCTTAAATGGAAAGGTCTATACATATTTGTTACGCACACTAAGTCAGTTGAATCCCTAGGTGTAATCTAGTTTACACGATACAGAAATTTATCTCAACCAAATCTGAGTTTTATTTCGTTGCGTCTCATTCCATGGACTTGGGCCATGATAAACAAATCTTGCTTCAATTCAATGACGGGATCGTTAAACGACTCGGCATTCATATTTCTAAGTAACTTTTATTTTCGTTTCATGCCGCGTCACTCACGACTCGCCACACAAGCTTTGTACATTTTAAAATGTTATTATAAGCTACCGAACACACCTAATGGTAGTGGAAATGAAACCTTTGCTTACTCGCTAACAGTTGCAAATGCAAATACATTATAGTAAAACACATTAACAACAACAACAATATTTTTATATGTAGGTACCTATGTTCTAAAAAAATAGTTACTGGATTTTTCCCACAGGGGGATGATTAATTAAATAAGACAAATTATAGAAGTGTCACAAATACGAGGCTATGAATATGGGAAACGTGTGTGGAAGTCTTTTTTATACGATGGCTCAGGGCTTACAATCTGTATGAGCTGGCTTAAGTGATCACTTTACACAATGCAACGTTCACCAATTCCATAGAGAGAACATAAAATATAAAGTTATCATTACCAGCTGTGAAAATCTAAGTAAAATAGTTCATGAGAAAATACTAGAGATGTCTCCAGCATAGTCCATTCAAACAAACGAAAGATTCTCAGATTTGAACATTATATAGAACTATCAAAACATTTGATAATATGTGGATGTTCTTTCGATGGAATTGGTGAACGTTGTATTGTGTAGAGTGATCATTTTAGGCTGGACATTCACTGCAAATGCATATTTCGGCGTGTTTTTCCGAAAATGTTGGTTTTTATTATTCATTTATATCTGAATTTATAATCTAGACTGCACGTTTTTTAGGGCAATATTTCAGATAGAACCTTTGTTCTTATATAAAAGTATTAAACTGAATATTATTTCTTCTCATCGCCAGGTTGATAGTTGATAACATAAATTCAAAATGTATTAACATATTTGGGTAGGGCAGGGAGCCGCGCGGCTAGATTGATAAATACTTTGTATTTATGTTAGTTATTAACTCTACCTGATGATGAGTTAGTTAGCTGAAGTAAATCGCGTCCATAAAACTAATTTCGGTGATCGTGCTTTCGCGGTGGCTGGACCAAAGTTATGGAACAAACTACCTAATAAACTGAGACAAACAGACAGCTTACCACAGTTCAAAAAACAACTTAAGACGCATTTATTTAGACGATCCTATAAAAACCTATAGAATCTGACCACAACAACGCTAGCTAATGTTTTCCACTTCTATTATGCACTCCGCGAAAACACCTAATTCTTTCAGGCACTCCCAACTATTATAGTACTCGATTTTAATTCAATTTCTTGCATGCCACCTAGTGAATAAGTAATAGTAAATAAGTTTTTTCTTTTCTAGCAGTAAGTTGTTTTGTAAGATAATAATTTTTCTGTGTAAAGCGCCCGTGAGTATTCGCGAAAACGGCGCTATATAAATTATCCAAATATTATTATTATTATTATGAGAGGGACTGCTGCTATCGAAACTATAACAATAGATAATAAATAACTCACATGTTGTGTGTACTACAAGTTTAAAAAAATTTACCCTAAAATGTTGCACCACAAAGAAACTGCCAATTGAACGACATGTACACTATTTGACGGGTATAAAAGCAAAGGCAGCAATATCCAAAAATTTCAAAATTATTTTAATGCACTCACCGAGGATTAATTAAAATTTAAAATGTACTGAATTCTAGATTTTATGTATCTGTCCTTTCCAAAATCATGTTTCCTATAAAGTTATGGTCTATGTTTTAGCGATAGTCAAACCGTTATTTTCGTGTTATGTTTCCTATAAGAATTAACCCATTATGTATTTGCATGACAATAATTAAAAAGTAGCACAAAATGAAAAATATAATGTTTGTGTGCCTTTCTATACCGTTTGTGTGTTTTATAACATTGTGTGCCTAATGAGTC
>JADDOH010017941.1:0-25060 GCA_016648135.1 Agrypnia vestita
ATATATATATATAACAGCTCACAAAATATTGTAATTCTCTTTGACTTTAGTGAATTTTCATCAGCCTTACATAAATATTTAATTAGAAATTTAAATCAACGGACATTTCAAATATAGAAAACATTAAAATTATCGTTCATTTTTGTGACCTTTTCTCGTAATTTACTTAAATATTTAGTTAGAAAATTTAAATTACGATTGTTAGAATTAACTATATTTTATGGAAATCGCCAGCCAGAATTCTGATTATGCAAAGATAGATTGGGTTTAATTATTTTTATGAATGATTAAATTCTAAACCAATCAATCAATTACTATATATCTGTTTATTACATTTTGGATTGTTTTGATAGTGATTTGCTGGGATGTTGAACTGTGGATTTTAGCCAAATCTTTCTATTTCCAGTTAAGAATTGAAATTATCTTGAGATATTATTTCTAAATAGTAAAATAAAGGTAGCCTCTGCAAATAATGTTAACGTAAATGGTGTTTTGCTTTTAACCCATTTTTCCTAGTATAATGATTATAACAATGTAATTACTCTGATAGATAGATGTTGTAGATAAGTGTAATGTGGAAATATTTTAAATAGTAAGGAGCATAAGATGTTATATGTGGGGGATAAAAACAAAGGCCCAATATCCAAAAAATTGAAAAATGTTTGAATGCAATCACAGTCATCGATGGCATGCATTACACGTTCGAATGACTGATACAATAAGTATATAAGTAAATAATATTATGGATTATATTAATAATATTATTAATATTTAAAGCATTAACTTTGTGGTTAGACATAATAACAGAATGTTAGTAAACTTAGTAAAAACCACTACCAGATTTACGGTCTACCGGTTTCGAGACGTACCCGTCTCTTCGTCACGCTTGTCTCTGACAAGATTAACACGCATGTGATCAATAGTGGTGATAGTTTAACAATACTATGGTTGGGGTGTATAGTGTTGTTGAATGTAGTAGTGTAGTGTTTTGGTCCTGACGAAGAGACGGGTACGTCTCGAAACCGGTAGACCGTAAATCTGGTAGTGGTTTTTACTAAGTTTACTAACATTCTGTTATTATGGATTATACACTGACACCGTTAGATTCAATGGTGACCATCGTGACTTACTTTTTCTCAGGAAATAAAGGTTGTTATATTAGTAACACACAAATTATTCAGGATGTAGGCATATAATTTCCTTCACGTGAACGTAAAAAGTAAAGTTTACAGTATCGACGTATTACATCGATTTTTTATGTCCCGAGAAGCTGCGCGTATTCGACTAAGATCAATTGAAAATTTGAATTCGAAATGAAAAATTCCAGAATCAATAGTAGAGTACTCATTGAAAAATGCTGCATCAATAATATGCATCACCGAAGACGATAATAAGTGGAAAAATGCAATCAACGGTTCAGAAATAAGTGATTCAGAAACAAGTGATTTAGAAAAATCGGAAGCTGAAACTAATGTAGGTATCTGATTTCGATGATCAAATTGCATAAATATTGAATATATCCTACGTTTTTCCTATAGAGTTAAATTAATATTTTTATAATGAAGTATTAATGAATTTTTTTTATTTTTTATTTCTAACTTAGAAAAGAAAAGAGATTCGTTTTTGTTTTTTTATTATTTCGATTGGTTACCAAGTCTCATTACTAAGATTATTTTTAAATTTTGTTATGTTTATATAATATTATTATCTTTTATATATATTGTATTACCTTTTATATAAATTATATCTATAACTAAATAAGCAATGTATTTATGCAAGAAAATGGAAAAGAAACGTCACGAAAACTTGGTCAAGGCTTGGCACAATCTATAACAATAGAATATAAGTATAAATTTAATAAAACAAATATATATATATATATATTTTTAAAAGGTATGTAATAAAGGCAAATACATAAATAAATACATGGAGATATTCAATATTATGAGGTAAAGACATGATTGCAATAATGATAGCTTTTTTACTCCCTTTATATTAACTCGTGGTGTCTGCTTGTCTTCTTGTCTGACGAAAAAACTTTGAATCCATTTTAAACCCTTTTTCCGTAATCCAATCGAGCTGAAACTTTGCAAGCAGACTCGTAGCGACGATCAAGAAGATTTATCAAATTTTCGTTAAAAAATTAATAATTATAGTAAAATTTCGGATTTTTAGAAATTTTATTGGTTTTTTCAAATTGGAATCATTAGAAAAGTTTGATTACTAGATTAACGGCGGCCCGATAACGTCGCGGAATATTTTCTAAATTTGAATTACTCCGTCGGTATACATAATAGGTACTTCACTACGAATGTCGAAAATCTAAATTGACTGAAAACTGTTTTTAGAATTTAATCTTCAAAGCATGAAGTATCTTATCAAAGCTCTTTTGAGCTGATGTTTTCATCAGACATTTTAGAAATGTATTAAATTACTGTAAATTTAGTGTTATGTTATATGTTTTAATTCGTCTTTAATTGTTATTATATTTTACAAAGAAAGGGAGTATAATAAAAACTTGGTTTTTATGGGTCACTTTTTTTTATACATTTCTAGTGTTTACGAGAATGTTCCTGTTGCTTCCAGACCGTGCCAAATATCTCCCGAATATTGTAGATAAATTCAGAGTGTTGTAGGGCGATCCCTGCAAATTATTTGAAACCTCCCTAATATCTCCTAATACGTCCAAGTCCATTGTGCACACATTATAATTAACTGCACTTGGCTATCTCTGCTTTACAAACGGGCATAACAAAAGCGTCCACTGATACAAATCACCTCAGACTCCGTACGTTATATACAGATTTACGATTACTACGACTCTGGTACATAATGTAGTCGACTAGGAGGCAGTGTTTACGATTAAGTCGTAGTAAATGAGCTGAAAATACTATTGTATACAGGGTTATTTGTAAAACATTAATAACCTCGCAGGACTATATTCCTGCCTTGATTATGGGTCGAAAATGTTCAAGCTATCATGACCTTATATCAATAGTAATGGAGATATGCGACACCAAAGTTTGCATTTTTTTTCAATATTTCTGACTTATTTTTTGTAACATGTTGGAATATCATTACAGTAACTTATATCGATTACGAAAAATTTCCAATTGGAATTCGAATTTTTTAATTATTTTGTTTGACTTGTATTAAACATAATGAATTTTTCATTTTCGATATAAGTTACTGTTATGATAGTCCAACGTTTGACAAAAAATAAGTCAGATATATTGGAAAAAAATGCAAACTTTGATGTCGCGTATCTCCACAACTATTGATATTAGGTCATAATAGCTTGAACATTTTCGACTCATAATCAAGGCAGGAATATAGTTCGGCGAGGTTATTAATGTTTTTAAAATAACCCTGTATATGTTTTCATATCGGACGTAATCATTGACATCTAGATTAAAAAATGGACATCATATCTCAAAATTTAATCAAATTTTTAAATTTATTTACGAAAATGTGAATTAACAAGAATACACATTGTTTTCACCAATATTGTGTTGAAAATATCAATGTGTTTCGTGGCCAAAGGTCCTATCTTCAGGATAAAATGTATACTAGACCACTGGCTCCGAAACTTGTACATATTTATAACAAAATTATATTAATAATGTCACGACAAAATCATTTTACTATTATTGAGGAAGTTTTTATTATTAATTTATGTATAATAGAAGTTCCACACAAGATTAAACCTGTTTTAAAACTTAAATGGGATCTTAAAACTAATTTTAAACTAATAAAATTAACTAAATATTATCTGGCATAATTAAGATATTACAGGCAATATTATAAAACCGAGAATTAAATTATTTTCAGTTTGCCAGTAAAGAGCCTTGTTGTTGATAATTCTCATATTTACGGAATTTTTCATCTTACGTATGATCTTAAAGCTAACGTTTCAGAGAAAAATTCATAAAAAAACTTTTTATTAAATACACTTATAAGCAAACAATTTTCAAGACATTTCTTTGTTTTTTTATGGTTTATATCCGCATATACATAATTCCGTCTTGGCTGTAAGTACTGGGAGTTTTTTCTGATTGTAGACTTAGGTCTTCTTAGGCCTCGGATACAATGCGAGCGGCGAGTGACAGAGCGTCAATGCGCCAGAGTAGCGAGGGGGGCATTGACGGCAGAGTAGTATATCGCAGCCGGCACCCCTCACTACTCTGGCGCATTGACGCTCTGACGCCCTGCCGCTCACCGCTCGTATCGTACCCGACCTTAGATTGTGTTATTTTTACATTTGAAATATGCTATAGTTTTGCAAATGCTCTAACAACCAGCTCAATTGTTAGTAAGATCATAAAATATTCTTCAATTCATGTTATCTTTTTTCAAAAAACTGTCACATAATATGACCTTTATTCAGTAAGCCCTTCAATTATAAAAAAATACATAAACGTAGAAAGGTTATCCTCGAATGATTAAATTACGCAAGAAATGTAGGACTTTACATTGATAAAATCTTATAATTACATTTTCTTTTTCACGGTTTGCAAGAAAAAAGAATTTCTCACACCCGACAGTATAAATTAAAAGCTATCAAGATTTGAATTTTTATATTCGTTATTTGAAAACTAACGTAACTATGAGCAAAACTCATTAGAACTGCTTGCTATTATCTTCTTGTTCCTGGAAATTATTGGTTACGTTTAAGCATTCGCGATAGCTAAAATGTATTTTTAATGTAATTAATGTAAATGTAAAATTTTCAAATCCAGTTTTCACGTTAACTTATTCCTGAGAATAATTCAGATATCGGATTCGAATAATTTGTAATCGGCCTACGTAAATTTTGGTGTAACAGTGGTTATTGATAGATTTTTACATAATATATACTTGTATTTATTTAATAATCTATAATATTTTTATTATAAGTTTTGTATTTGAAACGGAACGTAGACACACACACTAAGGATATTTGAAAAATATGCCTTGAAAACAAAAAAGCATCTTATTCGTAAATATTAAGGCAAATTGATACATCACTGCGATGTGATGTATGAGTTTTCTTTTAAATTTCCCGACGCAATACTTGAAATATTTTATCCTACGCTTAGGATAGGCAATGAAAATGGCAAGTATATAAAAATAACAATGAAAATAATCAAGCACATAATAATATTTTTTTAATGATATGGGAAAGTGTCTCCTTAATTGCCAATATAAATTCTCAAAATGCTTTTTTTTCTACGAATATATATATAATATAATATATATATATTTATTATAAGAACTTTATTCTAACTATATAGTATTGTATTTACTTGGTAATTTGTATTTTATTTTCTATTCATTTAAAATTAAATATAATAATTTACTTAAGTATGTTTTTATTGCGTATAAATATTCATGACATGTAAATTTGTTACACACCTTGTTATTGATGGCAAACAATTGGTTACTAATGATGTAATTGTCACGTCTACGTCACGGTCCTCAATATTGATGATGTTATACAATTTTGAGAGTAACTAAGTGTAATGTTGCCGTCCGTATCGTCTGGGCTCTCGGCGTGGTCATATGCGTGCTTTGATTTGTGTTTGCTGTCTGATCATTGCTGTGAAAGCATGTCACTATTGCTTTATGGTCTAGACATCTTAAATATGTACATATAGAACGATAGTTTCATGGACTAGCTGTAGGCATAGGCAAGTAACGCCATGCCTAAGGGCGACAAATTAGAGAAGGAATGTAAAAATTAGGTTAAAACAAATAGTTGACTGATCGAATAGTACAAAAAAGTGGATAGGAATCAATCTTACAAGGATATTTTAGGGCTGCATTTTTTAAAATTTTACAAAAGCAAGAACTTATTAATGGGCAAGGCCCATAAAATTGTGTTCTAATAACTCGGCAAATACCGGTTAAATGAACAACAGGTCATAAAAATAAAATACAATTTCAAAGGACACCATAATTGTTGTTGGAATTAAGTTATTAATTACGCTATCAAATGCTTCCACAAAAATTACCATTACTCGTTGTGAACTTATACATATACTTATAAATGTTTAAATCCCATAAAATTATAAGGGGAATTATAAAAATAATAGGAACGGCATTCTATAATTTACCTAAGGGCGCGAATTTACCAAGGACATCACTGGATAATTTATTGCTCAATTAACATTGATATTTATGTACAGCGATAGCTTATAATTTTCCACAAGCAGGTCAAAGTATACGCGAAAATTAAAAAAAATATATGTGTGGGCATATAAAGCGATGGCAGCATTATCAAAAAAAAAATACAGTCATGGAGGATTATTTATCCTGTAAAAAAATCAAGAGCTGCAATATCCAAAAAAAAATACAGTAGAATACAAAGAATACAAAGAATTCGAGATTTTATAGGAAACATAGCCTCTAAATTTATAGGAAACATAATTTTGGAAGGGATCGATATATACATAAAATCTAGAATTCAGTGCACAATACATTAGTAATCATTAAGGACTGCATAAATACATTTTTTGGATATTGCTGCCTTTGCTTTTATACCGCACATATAATGTATTTTTTGATTCAAAATATGATCTTATATTGAAGATACAATTAATAACACATTCATTACTAATGAAAAATACACAGTTATTTTTTTTACTGTTGTCAAAAAAATACACTTGTTTACGAAACTATTCTTCCTGATAAATTAATTCACTTTCTCTTAACTTTATGCGTATTTTTTGTTTCTTATTCATATACATTTTGAAATGGCTAAACGCATTAATTATTTTAATTAAATCACATAATCCGTTCGAGTCACTACAAGACCTGATATAATACACTATACGTAGTGCACTGACCCCAGCACAATATTTCCTGCATCTAACTTAAATAGTAAATAATATATTTTCATATCATATTTGGACAGTAGCCATTGACTAGACGTCCATGGTACTTCATAAGCAGGACTTTATAAACGAAAAGAGAGATCTTATCCATATTTAATTCATATTTTGAAAAATTCTAGTCATCTCAAAAACGAAAGATTAAAAATGAAGATTGAACAAATCAGAGGTTGCCCATTTATAATTTATCTAAGTATCTGACAATTAACTATGAAATATTAAAATCTAAAATAATGTGCTTATGATAATTACAGGAGCGTGCAGTGAGAACAAGAAAAATGACTTTTGTGTAAACATATCGATGGTCCCAACGCATACTGCCAAATCTGCAAAAAATCTATTTTCGTTTCACTGTTTTAAACCATCCCATTTACGCCATATTTTCGGATAATGTTAAAAAATGGTTTACTTATTCTTAAGTACATGCTTTGTTTGACATAATTTTTTTTTTGCAGATTCGACAGCGTACTTAGAGACCGTCGATATACTTCGAAAAAAAAATCGAAATTAAATACTTATCTGGCAGAATAATATGAAATATTAAAATTTGAATAATACGTTAATTATTTTAGAGAAATATTACGAGATATATCTCTTGTTTCGGTTTCTTTTCAAAATACATATATGCTTAGGAAAAAGTCATGTTTTTTGCTCTCACTGCATGCCCCTGGATAGTTATTGTAGTAGCATAATCAAGAGATACGTATTTCATTTCGATTTATTTCGTCAAAATTCAAGTTAAATACAGCTTAAATCAGAGTACTATATGAGTATCTACATGTCGCTACTTTGAATTTATGTAACATTTTAATTGATATAACAGTTATTATTTTTACAACACGTGGCTCAGACTCAAAATGTTTAATTGTATAACTTCTACCAGATGAGGTGGGCTAGAACTCAATATGTTTAATTAAAATCTTGTGCTGAATAATTTTATATACTTCAAAAGTTTATCTCCTTCAATAGCCTAAACCTACATTTGTACATTGGAGGTACTTTAATTAATATATCGTTAAGAGAACTAATGCACGAGGATCACCACATCGAATTCATTATCCCGACCCTTGGAAAATGCTACCCTTCTCATAATAACAATCCTGTATTTCGGGGTACTTTGTGCCCCTTTTGGTGCTTTTCTACCCTTCTAGACATTTAAACCTCTCAAATTCAATAAAAGCGTGAAAGGTTTTTAATTGATTAATAATTTGCGAAAGCATTAGTTAAATAAATACATTTTTTAATGAAAAATACGAAAATAAAGCAATTTAATTCAACACAGTAATACTACAATTAACTAAGTTTTTTTTCCAATTTTTTAGTCTCCAATATTCCAATAATAAAATGACTATAATGTCTACAACGCATAAACTACTTCAACAAGTGCGTCGATGTTATATATTTTGATACTTTTACGAATGTTTTTCATGTTTACAATATATTTTTATTATATATAATACGGTGGATAGGTTTTGTACATACAATTTTTTATTTGACCGACTTTTTGAAGCCCAAAACATAGATTTTCATAATTATTTTTAGATTTTTAAGTAAGACACCGCGGCCTTACAGCAAACAGTAATCAGTGAACTGGTACAGTAGGTTTATTTCCTGGACAATTTTTTATTCACTGCACAATTCACGACCAACAATAAATCCGCGGTAATCCACAAACAATCTAAAAATTATTGAGTCGTGTTCATGGCACCCGATTACATTTACTGTAAGCTAGAGTCGCCAATTTTTATGTCAGTGGCCAATATTCCCACTTCAATATCACTCTTCAAAATGTTAGACTTTATTATGAAAAATTATAAGTAATTATATCAGTAATATCATCGATTTGACATATCACTAATCACATATGTAATTTAAAGTAACTCTTTTTACTCTTTTGACAGAAATACACTAAAACTTCTCCATTGAAATATCACGTTATCTAACACTTCACCACTCCTGTCAGTATTTCCATTAACGGCAAAAAATCACACCTCTACCCGAATAGGATGACTACACAGCGTATTTTCTACTTCTTATGGTGCCATCTCCTATCGGAGGTTGGCGATCATTCTGGCGATTACAACTATACTTACCGCCGCACTCAGTCGAACAACTCAGTCAAATTACACTTATGCCATTACGCAGCCATGAGATGCGGTGTCTCTCTAGGCTTCTTTTACCACTTACTTTCCACTGGATGATGAGCTGGTTTAGACTATATTTTGGTCCTCTCATAATGTCTACATATTTATTTTTATCTAGATATTTTTTAGATATCTTATTTAGATAGATGGTAGATTATCTAGATATTTTTTATCTAGATTTTATTTATAATATCTATAGATATCTAAATACAGAGTATTTAGATAATTATTATTAATTACATCTGATGGTAAGAGATATTTTCGAGAACAAAGAGATCCTAATTAGCCTATAAAGAAAAGCCTTTGAATCATGCATGCTGTCAGTGTAAGGTATGGAATGGAGATAATGGGTCTTACAAAGAAAAGTGTAGAGAAGCTCAAATGCACACAACATTTCATGGAGAGATCTATGCTTGGAGTAGCCAAAGAGATTAGAAAGATAAATTTAAGCGCCGAACCAAAGTAGTGGATATCATGGATCGTGTAGCGAAGTTAAAATGGCAATGGGTAGGGCATTTTGCAAGGCAAGATGCTACAAGATGGCCTCCCAGAGTTCTGAAGCGGAGATCTTGGGAGAAAAAACAGGCATCAAAGATGATGGGCCGACGATATAGTCGCTATGGGGGGAAAGAATGACTAAAATTAGCAAATAGCAAGGAAGGATGGGAGCGTATGGAAGAGGCCTATATCCAGCAATGGAGAGAAAAAGGCTGAAGAAAAAGAAGATGATGAAAGTAATTTCTCTTGTAAAAACTATAGCAGTCACAAAATAATTCGGCATGTGTATAGTACAAAGTAGAGTTTAGTGAAAATTAAAAAAAATCACAGGATCTGATGACATCAAATTATTTGCTTCACCCCTCACGCATAATATCTAGTAAAAGGTGTCGATTCTCACCGCAGGTTCCGTTGTACAGCAGCACCAGCGGCTCGCGCTGGTCGTGCTCGTTGGCAAGTTGGCAGGCGCGCTCGCGCAGCTTGCACTCGTTGGCGTACGTGCGGCCGTCGCTGCCGCACGCGGGCTCCAGCTGCGCGCCGCACGCGGGGCACGAGCACGCCGCGCGCCCGGAGCGCGCCGAGCACGCGCCGCCGTGCGGGCACGTCACGTTGGCGCAGGGGCCGGCCGTACCTGGAAGGGGACACTTTGCCAATTATTCTCAATCATTGAACAAATTTCTTCATACACATTTTAAATTAAAGCCAATATTTCAGCTGCAATGGCAGAAATATTGACAGTTGACAGATCTATTGTATTGATTGTCATATATTGTAACAATCTGATTACCATGAGAAAAGGGGCAAAATATCACGTTATGTATTAAGTATATAATATATTAAATAGCAGATTATACAACCTAGATGCCAAGGTATGTGTGAATATGTAAGTATTTATGTGTATGGGTGTATTGCAGGGCATTTTATTTGTGAATGTACTAGTATTAAAATCTAAAAAAATATTATAATAATTGCGATATAAATATTACGAGAAACTTTTTTTATTAATTGATTAATTTCGCAGAAGGTTTAGTTAATTACAGCTTGTTTCAATGTACTGAATCCACGCCACTGGTATTTGTATTTTGTTCTATATAATAATCAATTTACACGCAACATTAAAATTAAAAATTTCTTGACTGTAACAATGTCCAAAACTAACGCTACCAAGCGAATAAAGTATGTGATTTGATTTATACATCGCAGGAACATTGAAATTATTAAATTAAGTTTAAGGAATAACGTGTAGTCAAGATTTTCAAAAAATCGTTTTTTTTGCATATTCTTATAAAATGATCCGATGATTTATTTATTTTTATTTATTATTTATTTTAATATTTAATAATAATAATAATAATAATAATAAAGATAATTTAAAGATGTCCAACGATAACTGTAGGGCCCTCTACTGCCCTCGACAGCGGTAGAGGTCCCGGCTGACTGACGGCGCGGCTGCTACGGAACGGGGTTTTTACTGAGTTCTACTTTGAGTAATTCTTAAAATAATGTACGAAATTTCTTTTACAGTTCTACTTTTTGACTTATGACCCATTAGGCTAACTGAAATTTGATTTAGTTTCAGTATTTCAGTGGCAGTGAAACCGAGCAGTCGATAAATAGTTGTGCGTGTATTATACTCCTTTCAAAAATTTATAATGGGACATGTGCAAAGAAGAATAATGATTGCCAATGCAATAGAATTAAGTTGTGGCCCTAATGCACACCGGTATGCTGAAAAAGTCGATATAGAACGCATAAACATTGCTGACCAACGTGCAAATGAGGTCACTCGACAAGGCAGAATGAGACGTAGACAAAATCAAATCGACATCTTGGAGGCTTACACATCGGCAGAAGATCTATTACATGGATCGGAAATGGACGTCTCTTCGTAAATAATTTTATAAATTGTATTTGTATTAATTATTTATGAATAAAACTTTAAAAGTTTTTCTCAAAATATCGTTTTCAAAAACGGTATCCACAATATTTAAAAAAATACTCGACAGATTTAAATGAAATGTATATATCATGTTCTAGGCATTAAAAACTACATAATCGTAACGTACATAATCGAAGTTTTTTTTTTTACCTAAATTTTTTTTTTATAAATAATAAATGAGTGATTTTTTCCCTCAAAATTCATAATTAAGCTTTCAAAGACCACCATTTTGCTAAATTCGAAAAGGAAAAAAAAGCCACCACTAAGCACAAGGTAAACACTAGAACTAATATTTTTTTTTAATTCACTCAATTTAGATAAACCACTAAAAAGTACTGATGGACAACGTGAGGCACTATTTGCAAGACAGGGGTCAAGTATCAAGCTGCTATCGTGGTCCAGTATTAATAATTCTATTTGAAATTTTCGGTTAAGTTACTTGAAATATAGTGTAAAACTTAGGTAGTATGTATTAAATAAAAACATAACATAACATACCCATTCAAAAAAATCTTGAAAATGTTTTTTTCACACCTCTGACTACACGTCAATTTAAGTAAAATTATTAAGTAAAACCGAAATTCAAACATGAACCTAAAAGTACGTCATTTTTGACGGGTTATAGATAGTAATCATAATTTATAATGTATACTTATTGAAATATTGATTTTATTTAATAAAGAAAGGTAAAATAAAATAAATAAGTTTTCATTAAAAGAATAACATATAACTCTTGGACGAAATATATCATTTTCAAGGACACAAATTTATTATTTTAATATTTTAAAAATAAATCATAGGTACTGTTCTGGCTTGTTTGGTCCATACCATTACTGATTGTTCCTGAATCCTACGGTTAAAGAAGCAGAGAATGGAAGAAACACGAATCACAAAAGCTAAGCGAAACATCAAGAGTTATCGGTTAATTAATTTGGGCAGTACCATTGGTAGCTAATGATTTATTTACGATTATATGAAAATTTATATAAGCGCTTTGAATATTTTCCATAATATATCTCTAATCTTTATTTATTTATGACAATCCATTTTATAGCAGTTGCAATTTTAAAGTTCCTTTATAATTAAAACAAATTAAATGAATAAGCATGTCACACAGGAAAATTTTATCCATCGAAAAATATACAGACATCAAAAGAATATGTATAAATTGTCACAAGATGGTAGAGACAGAAATAATTGCACGTAATCGTGGATTTTCTTGCATTCTACACCTTTTAAAGTAAATTGAAAAAAAAAACTATAAATGTCTGGAATAACCGAATAGATTCTGTAAACGACAATGAGTATTTTTTATTTTAATTTACTCAACGGGCCAAGAGGCCCAATATAACATAAGCGAAACACATCACAGCCAGGCTTGAGTAAATCACATAGATTAGTTTTGACCTCGCCGGGAATTGAACCCAGAACCCTTTGTGAGAAACCAGTGTCGTGCTCACTGGGCTACGAGCTACTATGACCACCTCAGATTGAATTGAAATAGAATAAAAGAGATTGGCTATAGCTAATTATGACATGGTTTGAGATGATTCCGCTTTCACTAAAGTATTCAATTCATCAGCAAAATCTGTAGTCTTCGATCGTCCACGGGGCTTCATGTTGAGGTCGAAATTTCCAGAACGTAAGCGATCAAACCAAAGACTTACAACGTGTTCATTTGAAATACCTAGTCCATATATATACATCATTGATATTACGTGCTGTCTAAGCAGCATTGGAACCACGAAAAACTCTATAAAAAAACCTGAATTTTCTTTTTTTCCGTGATCGCAGACACAGCAATATCAAGGTAAAAGCAAACGGTGCGAAAATAAATTAGTAACTAATTTTGAAAAAAAAGTCATAACTTAATATGGCCTTAATTTGAATTTAAAATTCCAGGTTAAATGCGATATCGAACTTCAAACTAGAATATAAATGTCGAATATCGAACTTCAAACTAGCCAGTATTAGAAAACAGCAATTTCAAAGATAGGAACCTAATATTATTAATATTATTCTGATTATTATAGACAGCTGCAAATATGTTAGCGTAAGAACATAAAACTCCAATATTCAAACAAAATGTAACATGTTTAATAGACAAATAATATTATTTCACTTGTTAGCTATTTAGTATTTTACACTAAGCAGCCGTGACACTAAAATATTGTCAAATTTCTAGATCACGTTTGAAATTACACGTTGATTAGAGAGTTATTTATATACGTTTTATTATAAATATTGCAGGTAGTGCTAGGTCTTTACACTCCCTACATATTATGTTGAATCATTAATCCACCAAAAACCTTTGCACTTTCATAAGTAGGGTGGGCTATAAAAATTTAAACTCATTTCCTTTGCTTCAATATGAATATTTTAGTGAGTTTTCATGAATACAATAAAACGTATGTTTTATTATGAACAGGCCGCTAACAATGTTCATAAATAATTGATTTCCTTTCTCGTCATAAAGGTTTGGCAGTCGTGCCTTCATTTAAATGCTAGACTTTGGCTTAAAAGTCAAAATTATTCAAGAAAGGTTGTTATTGTGGGCTGGGGATAAATTAAGGGCGAAGGATTTACTCTGACGGATGACTATCTAATCTGACATTTTATATTCTAAAATATCAAACTCATTAATGGCAAAGAAAATTACGAAAAAGAGAAAATTTATCAATGAATAAACATTTTCAAGGTAATAAAAATAATTTCCGTTTAGAAAATTTACGAAAACTTGAAGAACTTTAGTGACATAAACATAAAAAATATAACTTAGACATACAAATATTTCAATAAGTATTTGGGACTACATTGCTTCATAAAAATTATATTTGATTTTGTGGGGTAAAAAATTGGGTATAAAATTTCGAATTCAATACATTATAAATTAGTAATCATCGACGACTGCATTAATTTTTTTTTGGATATTGATGCTTTTGCTTTTATACCAGAGATATCATATACATATGTATGTAAGATAATTAATATTACAATCAATATAAAAACTAAATAAATTAAAAATTGAAATTGTTACATTCTTTATCTTTGAATATCCCAGCTACTTTGGCTATTTATTACACTTGTAATATTTGTGATGGGGTTTTTTCTAAAAATTATTTTTGAAAATTGTTTAAAAAAGTTTAAAAGTTTAACCAAATTATATTCGTTTACATTAGCCTTTTCAAGTAAGTCATGAGCCTTTGGATATAATATGTATAATTTAATTCGAACAATACAGGTAAGGTCGATGTATTGAATTCATATATCCATTTTGGTACATTTATTGAAAACATTTACCAAAGTAACCCAAAGTTTTTAACTTGAATAATAAATATATTTCACTGGCGGAACCGTTTTATTACTACATAAAATCTTATTTGACTTTCATTTGCATTACCTAATTTATTTAAAAAAAAGAAATTGATAAATATCAATTGAAATATTTTTGGTTCTATTCATTAAAATGAATTACGACGTAACTGAGTTTTTCTTCAAATAATTTTGCTAAATGTCAATAAATGAGATTTTTTTGAACAGGTATAATATAATATTCCATTTACTGGTATTTATCCACCAGGGGTGTGCAGTGAGAATATTGAAGATGACTCCTTCCTGAGCATATATTTTGAAAAAAAATCGAAATAAAATATATATCTCGCAATATTCCTATTACAATAACTATCATATTATTTCGATTTTAATATTTCGTAATATTCTGTCTGATAAATAATTAATTTCGATATTTTTTCCCAAATATATGTTTACGTAAAAGTCACGCTTCAATTCTCTCACTGCACGCGCCTGCTATCCGCTGCTAGGTTTTATTGTAAGGAATTTTTATGGAATTCTTGACAAATTGAAGTTTAGTTAATTAGAAAGTAAGTTTGTATTTTTTAATAAATTTATAATTGCGTATATAAATATACGTACCTATGCTCTAATATAAGCAAATAATTACTAATTTTAATTAATTAAATGGCCCAGGGCTTACGACCTATACGAGCCGGCTTAAGTGATCACTCTACGCAATGTGACGTCCACCAATTCCATCATCACCAAGTCATCCATCATAATGATTATCCCTCTGTGGACCAAATCCAGTAATTGTGTTCTCCGAACATATAAAAATATTTTTGAAAATATAAATAGTTTCAACGTGTTGTGTTGGTCCGGTTGCATATCATTTGCTTGGTAATCATCTGGTTGGTGATGGGGGGGGGGATTAGTTATATTTTCATAGCACAGACTTATGCATGTGTTATGTATCTGTACTTACATTTTAGAAATCATGGAAATATTATATTTTACAGAATTGTTGTCCTTTGGGGACTTGCTTTCTGCTGGTCTTCTTCATCATTTCCCTTTCCCATTTGTTTGGGTCGGCTCTGCTTTTATATAAAAAAGTTTAAGGTGCCGAACATACGCAAATCAACACTTACGCAATAGGGAGAAAAATATGTCAGGGAAATGTTGTTCCGAGGGTACATTTTTGAATGTGTTTGTTTTATGTATTCTGTCTGTAGACGTCGGCTTTTGTGAGTCGCGAAATCTGTAAAGTTTCACAATGCGCCGCCGCGCCTCGTGTCTGGCGGGTGTAAAAAACGTCCGTGTTTAGGTTTCGGATGGAGACGATGAGGATATAGGTACCCGGCCTTGTTTGCGATTCGACGGAGGCGAGCCAGGCAAAATCTATTTGTCGGAGAGTCTTCACGCAAACAAATCTGCGTTCGGGCCGAGCCTGCGCCGATAAATCTCGGCGATATTACGGAAACACACGATCGAAAAACAGAATGGGGACAATCTAATAGAGTGGAGGGATATCAGGATTGGAGGGGTACTTTTTTGACGGCTGCGTCGCTTGTGCGGGAGTGCGCGCGAACGGAATAAAATTATATACTGCGAGGGAGGATCCTCCCTGCGCTGATTTCTTTACATCATATTTTGATTTTATGTATATTCGTAAACGTATTAGCCTATTCGTCGTAAGAGACGAAGCGTTTGAACATTTTAAATATCTGGGAACGGATGAGTCGTCAATATCAATATGGACTACGTTGCAGTCAATTTTTTTATATGAAAGTAGGTATATTCTAAGAACACAGTTACTGGATTTTGTCCCCAGAGAGATGATTAATTTTTTTTTGGGTCGCAATCCTGAGATTGGTCTGCAACAAACACTCGCTTTCTCCATTCTTCTCTGTCATCTGCCAGCCTCTTCATTTCTTATTATTATTATGATTAATTAATTAAGGATAAATTAAAGAAGTCTCATAGAGACGAAGCTAATTTATATATGAGAAAAATGGATGGAAGTCTCTTATACGATGGCTCAGGGCTTACAACCCGTGTGAGCTGGCTTAAGTGATCACTCTACACAATGCAACGTTTACCAATTCCATCGTAAGAACATCCACGCATTATCAAATTTTGAAAGTTCTGGATATATGTTGATTTTTTTTCTCTTTAACAAGTTAGTACACACAGCTTTCGTAACTAGTAATGATACCTCTATATTTTATTTTTTGGAATTGTTTTAGCAATATTCCTTTAAACATATATGTATTCTTTCGAAATATTACATATCTACCAGAATATGCCTAAAAATAAATAAAATAAATATTTTCAATTTTAACTCCTATCATGTACCAGAATATATTTTTGTACCAGCAAAATTTAGTTTTATATTTTCACGTATTACCATTTTGTACTTTCTGTAAAAGCAAGCTATGTGCGTTTGTATGGACTGAATGAATGAATAAATTAATTATTCATGGTGCACTAGAGAGAGACAGCATATGAAGTGATATAACGAGAACAAATAGAGAGCGACTTTTAAAGGGATTGCTATACACAGCTGTTAATTTCTATAGTAGACTTTCTAGTGATATAAAGGAAATAAATAACGTTAGACTCTTCAATAAATAACTGAAAAGACTTATATTGGGGCGAAGATAGTTAATAAATCATAAATTGTTAAAAATAGAATGAGGTGTATATAGTGTTTGATGTTCTCTTAAATCAGCATAACTTTTTTATTACATTTATGTTAACTCCGTTTCTATGTGGTAATGAATATAAAAAAAATAAATTAATTCAAATCTTAATATTATAAAAAAGTACGAAGATCAAAACTTTAAAACTTGTTTGTGTAAAATCTAAATGTAAAACGTAACATAAACCATTATTGATTTTAGCGATTCAAATGTAACAAAGAATAATGATATCTAAGAAGAAATAGAGGAATAATATCAGGAAACGCTTGCTCTTTGCCTTACGGAAAATGCTATTGTCCAGGTTATTGTAGTAGAATTTTAAGATTGAACTGTACAGAACACTGGTACAAACAATTGTTCTATATTATGGGGGGTGAAGTTTGGTCTCTCATTTTGGTGCAGAAATACAAGTTACAGGTGTACAATAATGCGCAAGATTACGGCCCAGTATAAGATAAAGGAAATACGAGAATTAGAAGATGTTAAAGAACCCGTAACTTGGAAAATGGTACCTATAACTAATATAATTAGAATGCAGTGGGCGAGATTTGAAGCGAAAATAGGTGAGTCCCGTGACCACTAGCAAAGCTCTCACAAGTCGGCATAATCGAGACCTAGGAGAGACGAAGACAGAGACGGGCAGATAATATCAAGACAGCGCTGCAGAAGTTAGGGGATCGCCTACTAGACTGAACCTCAAAGGCAATTTTAAGGGATGGACGGCGCTCTATTGTGACTGCGGACACGGAACGGACGGATGCTATTTCTGAACGGAGAAGGCTGTAGATTAAATTTCACGCAAGGATTCAATCGGGTTAGTGTGAGCGTTATTATGCGTAATATGCACAATGCGGCAGTGTATTAATGTCTTGTTTAAACTGGTCACTTGGTCATGGTCGAGGCACTCCATTGGTAAAAGCGGAGTTATTTACCAATGGAGCTTTTGGTAAAAACGGTGCATAAGAAATCTATTCATTAGGAAAGTTAGTTATACGTTTTTATATTTGAGATTGTTTATTTTTAAATATAAAGATGCGAATATGGAATATGTGTCCGGTGATTATATTTTCTAATTTATTTATTTACTAGCCGTAAACCCGTGGAAAAATCATGGAAAATAATTAATTAATTATTTATTTATACATAATAAAAAGCCTATCAAACTTCGAACGTTAGAGGCGTAAATTAATTAATCCAGTTATCGCGCTGCAGTCCGCGTGTTCAAGGTTCGCGTCTCTAACCGGACGTGTAAATCCGTTTTTTAGCCGTGAATTCCATCCAGGAGGTCACGGACTTATGGGACAGATAGACAACGAAATAATTATATTTAGATTCTTTATTAGGAAAACCAACAGCTATAGTAATTAAATAAATACAAAAAAACGAAAATTGTTGTCTTATTTTTGTTCTAGATCTATATAATTGTTATTCTTATTGCTAATTACATATTCCTTGCCATTATAAATGCTCGTGCTGTTAAGATTTCTAAGCAAATAAATAAAAGGCTGTGTAGTGTGTACGGTGATGTTATTTGGTAAAATGTACAAACTTAAGAGTGTATTCAATATAATATAATTAATACACATTTATATTACACGCTTACCCACTTTTAAATGAGAATTTATTCTCGTGTTTAAAAGTGGAGGCATTGTCATATATGTATATATCTATTATTAATGAAATCTTTAGTGCAAGACATTAGATTAAATTAAGTAAGTAAGATATAAACAATACAAGAATACAAAAATGTGAGACATTAGATTAATTAAATAAGATATACACAAGGAAACATTAAATTAAGTTATAAAAATTAATAATTAAGAAGGTATTGTAATAACATTTAAAAGTATGTATAGATTGTTTTTGATAATATTTTTTGATAAGTTATTGTGATGGTTTTTTGTAGAAGATTTTTCAATTTAGTCTTGAATTTTCTGTAATTTTTTTCCCTCTTCATTTCATTGGAAAGAGCATTAAAGAATGATACTCCTTGATAGGAGAAATGGTGTTGGGCTGGGCTAGTATTACATTTAGGTATCAAAATATTTCCAGCTGATCTCGGTCTATTACTGAAACATCCAAATGTTCTATTATTGATATACAGTTTGTGAATTTGAAGTATCGCAAATTTTTTATAGATTTGATTAATATTTGGGACGTTAAAAATGTTGAAAAGTTCCCTTGTTCGGAATATTGAAGATTTCCTCAAAATTACTTTGATAATTATTTCCACTGGTAGTATATTAGACTTAAAGGTTCCACCCCAGCCAACTATACCATACTGTAGTATGGACTGGGCAAACGCAAAGTATACCACCTTAAGCATGTTTATTGATAAGATATTTCGTAGCCTTATGAATAGGTATATGAGTTTTCTCATCCTAGTGACTGTGGAATATATTTGCTCTTTCCATTTTAGATTGCTGTCAATTAAGACATCCAAATTTTTGATACTGCTCTTACCAGACAAAAACAGACAATTTTCATTATTACAATTTTTGTTATCATCACCTTGATTGGAGTGGATCTTTATATGAATATGTTCAGGTGAATCCTTTTTGGTAATAGAAAACGGGATATATACAGTTTTTTCTGCATTTAAATACAGAAAGTTTTTGTTGAACCATTATTTCAAAATGTTAGCAGCTCTGTTTGCTTTTGTATTTACATCACCTCATGTCTTTCCTTTTATAATTAATGCAGTATCATCAGCATAAGATACAATTTCTCTTTTTAAAGGTAATTTGAATATGTTGTTAACATAAATAATCAATAATAATGGACCTATGACTGTTCCCTGCGGAATACCAAAAGATGTAGTTAGTGATCCACTTAGTTTACGTTTTTTATGCATGGTTTGCTGAGGGGTTAAAAACAATAAGGCTTACCACAAGCTCCGTCGTGCGCCAGTTGCGCGGCGCGGCCCTGCTGGCACGCGGCGCGCCGCAGGTGGCACGCGCTGGCGTGCGTGGTGCCGTCACGCGCGCACACGGGCCGCAGCACGGGCTCGCACTCCGGGCCGCACGAGCACGACGCCGCGCCCGTGCGCCCGATCCAGCACTGCTCGCCGGGGCCGCACTGCACGCTCGAGCACGGATTCACGCCTTCAAAACGGAAACAAATATATAATTAGTTGAGAATATAAAAAATTCCTACACGCAGAAACAATGATTTAATTCAAGACCTGAGAGCGTGAACCACTTTTGGACAAAGAAATTTTAGATAACTAGGCCTTAAATTATACAATACAATGCTGGAAAATGTTTCAAAATTTAAGTACCTACCTATCCGAAAAAAATAAAATCAACGATTGGATTGGATAAGAGAGGCTAATTAATCATTATTGAGTCATTCATCCAAATAAAGTGACAGTCTAAACGTCAGGCCAGGTAACATGTTATGATATAAAGGTAATCATGATTTCATGTAAACACTGTTATTTGTGACAGAATCTAAACGATGATTAATCGTTTCTTTAACCTATTTATAATAGGCACTAGCATCTAATTAAATCAAAATTGTTAACCCAATATAAAGTAATTAAGGATAAATTATAGAAGTCCAACAGAGAGAAGCTATTTATATATGAGAAAAGTGGATGTGAGTCTCTTATACGAAGGCTCAGGTTTTACAGCCTACATGAACTGGCTTGAGTGACTGAATAAAATAGAGGTATCATTACTATGTACACTATGTAACTTGTTAATGAGATAAAAAAATAACAACAGATGTCTCTAGCAGAGGCTACTGCAATATATGAAATGTTCTTCATTCGAACATTTGATATTCTTAGATGGAATTGTTGAACGTTGCATTGTGTAAAGTGATAACTTAAGTCAGCTCTTAAAGGTTTAAGTCCTGGGCCATCGTATAAAAATACATATACACTTTTCTCATACAAATGGCTGTGAGACTTTTATAATTTATTATAGCAATACGTCTACTCGATTTATTTAATTTTGTGCGTTTTGTGATCTATTTTGCTACAGTTATCATGCCTCGTGACCTGGTGTAATAATAAAAATATATATTTTTTAAAATTATCACGTATGCTGAAAAAATATATATATATTTTTATAAATGTATTACACCTAGCTTCAAATAAATTAAACCAAACATTATTACTCTACTTCAATACCACAGAGTCGTGTCTCATTACGATCTTTCCCACAACCCCGCGGCGTTACGAACCAGGCATGACCTGACAAGTTTTCATTCCAATTTCGCGTCATTTCTCCTCCCTCTGCTCGCGTTATTCAATAAAGTTCGCGGCTGACGCGGGGGTGATATTGTTATTTCCGGTGCACGTATGGCGCGACCCTTAATTGTGACAAAATGCCCGAAGTTCCGGCCCGCGAGACGCGGAAAGCAGAGACGTGCGGCCGCCGCCCCGTAAAGAAGCCGCCCCGGCGCAGCGAGGGATGCACCACCCCGCGTCGCATTTGCACACGCCCCGGAAGAAATATAGCTCCGTGAATTTTTCAATTTGTCAGTGTATCGGTGCGGAAAAGTAAACAGTCTCTCCGCAGATTAAACGGAAAAGTTTTTATCGCGCATACATCTGTTTACCCCGGACTCTCGCCCGTGTTCTCGGATGAAAAAAAAGGACGCCACGCGGCGCTCCTTGAATGGAATATATTAGATTAAAACTTTGTAAGAACTCCGTGCGTCGTTTAAGATGGGTTTCCGGGCAGGACGTGAAAGGAAAGGAGAATAATGTAACTTTGAAGAATATTTTTATAAATGTACGCGGACAACACCATTAGCAAACACGTTTATTTAATGACAAAGTAAACGAACTAAAATAAAAGATATACAGACAAATTGTAAAACAATCTGCGTAACGTGAATTCGTATGAATTTACCCTTGTTTCGGACAACATCAACTCCAGTCGGCGAAATATTTATGTAGAATCCCAATGTGAAATACTTTGTGTAAACAAAACAGTACCGTTAGCTTGAACGTCTTCTTTAAAGAAACCTATGCTATCACTCCGACCTCCTTTCATTGGTTAGAATAAGGACTGATGGCACGTAGTAAATTATAACATGCACAAAACCTATATTTAGTTACCACCGGGATGCAAACATGAAGCTTCTCCAACGCGATAAACCAGTTTTATTGTAGTTAAGTTTATTGTATTTTATTTAGATTTATATGTCTATCTTATTTTATTAGAATTATTATGACATTGTCAAGCTTGTGAGTCTAAAATCGCAACAAATATCCTAAAATAGAAAACATTGAAAGTTTTTAGAATAGGCCTATGTCCAGCGGTGGAAAAATTGTGGCTGAAGGGACAAGAATATGTCTATTAATTTTAATTTAGTATATTTTAATGCTTGAAATGTATTTTTATTAAAAAAATGTAAGTTATTTTATTTGTAGATTGGGTGTCATAAAGTCTTATTAAATAAATCGAAAGCTTATCAATACGAAAACCTATCTGCAAATTGTCAAGTTGGGAAGAACGAGTTTTTTTAAAGATAAATAATAATAAAGCGAGGATATTTGTAAGCCAAATATAAGTAAAAAAGATTTAACGACGATATATAATGACATTTTCTTTTTTAAAAAGATTGATAAATAAAATACAACAATATATCAAGTGAGGAAAGGTTTCGCTTTAGCGATAGCTGTTTCATAAAACACGGAACTATTTTTTTTATTCTATAATATTTGATGATAACAAAAATATTATTATCAGATAATTCCGTGATTAAATAAATTAATTTTTTTTAATATCCGTTTGGATACTAAAATAAGATCATTTTTTTGTATTATATTATAAAATAGATTAATTTGAAAAATACGTACGTCTTCAGAATTATATACCTCTGCTGGTTAAAAACATTTGTTATGAAAATAACTTTCCTGTATAATGACATAACATTAGCTTGGCTGCATAAAGTGTGCTTTAATGTACTATATATATTAAGCTTAATATATTTTAAGAGTAATGAAATGTAAAAAGTTTTAATAAATGGAAAGGCTCAACAGCTTTATAGTATAATATACTTTTGGGGCCATAAAGGCTAATTATAAAACACAATAATAATTATAAAAATTTTATCAGATTTTTACGGCCTCTCAGAATCTTTTGGTTGCAGCTTTCTGGGCTATTTCGCCATGTGAGGACGATCTTTCTGGTTGAAATTTAATAAATAGGCGGATGATGGCATAGAATTAAAAACCTTATGGTATCCGGCGAATCAACACAAGGCAAATAGATGATTCCACAAAATTAGTGGTTCGGGAATAAATAAAACACACACATAACACAAAACAGTAGGGTGTTGCCTCAAAATAAACACAGACCCAGACACATGCATTTGAAAGTCGGTATACTACAGAACTGACAACAACATACCTTGTTTTCGACACGGTATTACATGTCAATACTTAACAGAACATCAACACTCACAGCAACATATCAGTCTCGATGATCTTACAATGGGATCTTACAGATCTTACAGATCTTACAATGGGATCCTTAATTTTATCTTTTTCTTTTTGTGCCCTATCTGTTCAACGGACATTGGCTATCAATACTTTATTTACTGTGGCCCGGAATAGCTCTACAGTAGACCGGCCGGTTTTTCAGCCATGATGTTCTCTTTATTCTAGAGCCCCGACTTCCGGTAATACTTCCCTGCAAGATCTCGTACTTTTCCGGATGTCTTTTCACATATCTGAGATGTTGAGATTTTCGGAGTTTGTTTTAATTATTTATTTTTATTTCTAAGCATCGGCACGTACGTGGCAGAATACTCCGAAAACTCTAACCAGAAGATTAATTATCAGATTTTCTCGTTGAGTAAATAAAAGCCTTGTAAATATTCGGTTAATTTAAACTTTGTGGTAATAAACACTCGCTTATCTTTCATTCATGTATCCTTTAACATGACAGCTCCTAAAACCCGGATATAAACCACCCCCGTGCGTTACACAGCGTGTATGTTGTTTTAAGAAGCTGCGCGAGCCTTGGAATTATAATAGCAAACTTTATTAAGGGGATACATAAAAACCCCATTAGATAAGACTACCCCCCGGACCGCAAGTGCTGGTGGATCGGGGTTTACAGAGTATAGTGGAACGTTTAAGCCATATTAAATAAACATCCCCCGTAATGAGAAACCAACAAACACCCCGCCTAAATCTGTTGGCGGCCGCAGGTAAATCTCCAGAGGGTTGTTCGAGGAGGTCAGCATCGAAGGGTTGGCCGTTTAAACCCGAAGATCCTCGCCTTAGGACATGAGAGATGAGTTTTGGCTGGACCGATTGTATTCAATCAAAACGATGGTGGGATCGATAAGAGAGTCAGGGTATTTCCCATGAAATATTACTTGTTACGAACTAGCTTTAGATATATTTTATTAGATTTTCCCTCTACGGTTCTGCGGTCTTCGATTTCGAAGATAAATAATCCTCGTTGTCTGCAGACATAATAAAGTATGTAAAATTGGGGGCGTGATACAGTCAATTTATAGGCAACATTATTTAAAGGTATAAATATATGTAGATGAACGTTTTGTATAAATTATAACATACAGATAAATAACGTTTTTAATAAAATCTTATGGATTGCTTTTACTAAATTCTGCAGATAA
>JADDOH010017942.1:0-18817 GCA_016648135.1 Agrypnia vestita
GATGCAGCTTATCTCGTTTTATCTGCCGCTACGGATTTAGCCCGCCCAGCGGCCGGTGTCTGCCGATTTGTTCGCGTTCAGTTTGGAGTATAATTACACCCAGTCTCGGCCGGCCCCTCTGTCGCGGTGGTCGAACCTCGCCGCGGTCCACTTCCGACTCTTTTCGGCCGACGAATCAAAGTGACTTATTATTTCCCCTTTTCGATCGATTCTGACCGAACTTTCGGCCGACGAATCAAAGTGACTTATTATTTTCCACTTTCGATCGATTCTGACCGATGCGAGGGCTCGCGCGTACAATTTAACCGAAAATATTTTCGTTCTTAATTTCTGTAATAATATTTCTTAATTCCGATCGTTTTAGAGCGATTACTCTAGCAGAAATAAAAGTAGTTTTTAATTTACTGTTTGTTCTGCGTTAATGGGTATTTTTTAATCACCGAATATTTTTTAGGGCAATTCATACATGTTGCTTTCGCTCTGCGTCAATCATTATCACTTTTTTAGTAACTCTCATTTATTTTTTAAGCGTATTGTGTTATTTTTCTTTAACCACTGTTTTTATTTGACGAATGTGTATTTTTTTTTATTTAGTCGCTTTAAGTCGATTGCGCTTAAAATTTTAATCAGTGAATGATATTTAAGCGATCCGTTTGTATTTACCTCTTGGAGTTTCATGTATTCGACATTTGATTATCGGTTATTTCTTTGATTTAGGTTTGGTACAGTGTGGACGTTATAAGCCACATCTGTTCCTAACGTTTATGGTGTAATAGCATCGCTGATGAAGAACGCTCATAGGAATCACATAATATTTTCGCCAGTCTGTTCATGATTGTCGTTTAAAGGTGAAAATCTGAAACTGTCGTGGTATTGCAGAAAAATATATCTTGTCAATGTACATACTTGCTACCGTCACGCCGTTTCCCGTGGGGGCAGGCAGATAGGATAGAGCACCATACTCTTTTCACTTCTTCTTCATGCATCTTCGCATGCAAGCTCGCCGGTTATTGAGGCTTCTAACTGGACCGTCTTCCGGTATCTGATTAATCTGATCATGCCGCGGTCGCCCTTTCTTTCTGGCGCCATCAAAACTTGCATTATATTATATCTTTCTTGCCATTCTTTCCTGATTCATTCGCTCAACATGCCCAAGCCTTCTGAGCGACCCTTTAGTAATTCTATTAATTATGCTAAGATCAGCTTTACATTCATTCCTAATATCTTCATTCTTTACTCTATCATAAATGGATTTGGGACACATACGTCTATGGGATCTCATCTCCACTGCATTTGGTCTACTTTCATTCCTGCTCTGCCAGCTCCAGGCTTCATTTCCATACATACCAGTTGGTACCAGAATTCAATTATGTACCGCTAGTTTTGTCTCGGTAGTCATATTTCTATTAGAAATTATTGCGTTCAAAGCAGCGTTCACCCTATTCCCCGCAGTCACTCTCCTCTCGATATCGTTCTCAACATTCCCTCTTCTATCGAACATATTTCTCAAGTGCGCAAACTCATCTAGTACATGTCATTTTGTAATTAATTTGTCTGGGCTTGACTTGTGGAAAGTAAACCAAATTTATTTCATTTGTTGATGCTGGATGTCATCGTTTTCTTTATTATGGCACAGAAGAGCCCAACATTAGGTTCTTCAACCACGATGTTCTTCTTCCAGGACCCTGATTTTCAACAATCTATCTCTGCCTTTTGAGATCGACTGTCTGATAAGATTATTATTATAATTATGTTTGTGTGTCTGCATTAACTTTTTTATAATTTGGTGGAAGTATTGTTGGTTCTGCCTTCTTCAATCAGACTTTTGAAGTACGCCTTGTGTCTAAGAATGTGTTTTCTTAAGTAAACTTGTACATGATTATGTGTATTATGGTGCTGTTCTTTGCACAGTCCAACAACTCGAAGAGTTCCAACCTTTTTCTTCCTTTCTGGATGACGTTCCAGCTTTATATACAATTCAATGCTCCAGATGTAGGTTTTAATTAACGAATTGTTTTTTCGACCTTATCTTTATTTGAATTTTTGTTTTTACGCGGTGTTACAATTTTTTGGTAAAAAAGCTCATTTTTCGTATTTATGTTTTTCTTAAATATTTTTTTTACCAATTAAGTAAATAATATCATTGAATGATTTGACAGTCGCTTCGTGGTTGAACATTTTGATTAAAAATATAATTTTTGAATTTTTGAAATAACTACACACACATCTTTTGGGTTATTAATCATTCCTATAAGTTTAAGAGGAACAGTCCCTCTCATCATCAGGTATAATTATAACTAACTTAAATACAGATTTTTATCAATCTTTTCGGGTAGGTCAGAATTCGCGAATCACATCATTGGTATCCACCATTTATTCTACTCCGTTCCTCATAAAATATTGATTATAAACAATTTGAAAATCTAAAGAATTTAAATGTGAGAAAACATTTGCGAATAATATCACGTACCAAAATACTTCTCCGACCGAAACAACCCTCCCCGCTACGCGGTCCCCTGACCTACCCTAATAGATTGACAAAAGTCTCTATTTAAGTTGGTTATTAATTGTATTGATGGTTAGAGGGATTGCTCCTTTCGAAACTATGTAGTGATAAATAATTAAAATATTCTGTGTGTATTACTTCTTCTTCTTCTTCCTTGCACTGTCCAACTCATTGCCTAGATAGGCTGTTGGGATCGGCTCTTCTCGTTCTCGGGCTGTATCTTTTTCGGTTCTGGGTATCCCTTTCATCCAGGCCGTTTCTCTGTAATATTTTGGAGCATTGAGTCATCCAGGAGTTTCTTGGTCTTTTGCAGTATTATTTTTAAATAATTAAAAAAAATAGGTAAATCAGTCTTCGTTTGGTGCTACGCCCCAGATTTTCCGTTCCTCATTTGTCAATTCTTCACTTGTAATAGAGATTTTCCATACAAATTAGGTACTATTCCGGTGAACGTATGACTACGAATTGGCAAATAAATAAAAATAAAAATTTGAGGGTATGCTTTTATACTCTTTTTTTTAAATTATTTTTTTTTTTTTATTAATATTAAAACTACATTTAAATCATAATACATTTGTCTATTACAATCTACTTAGATACATTTTATTTTATTGCTTTGCCTCTCCACAAATGAGACTTGCTCATGTGCTTGGTGAGGGGCTTACACTTTATTAGTTTATTTTGGATTTGGCTTATTTGTTCCTTAGCTATGTGTCTTGTTATGCATTGTCAAATTGCATCGATCTAAAGTGTTGGTTTATTTTTTTCTTTAATTGTTGTAAGTCATCGATTTCCTCAATATCTTTCTTTGCATTTTCTTAATATCTTTCTTTGCACACATTCGTGTTTGATTTTTTAACATCACCTATGCAGTATATCTCTCCTGGCGTTTATTAATCGCATCCGGCGTACAAAATGCGCTTTATTTGACGCAGTGGACTCGCACGATCTGCGTCTTGGCTTTATTGCCAAATTTCCGCCAACATTATTTACGGTCAAATTATAACGTAAATTCAATTTGATGTGTGCATGCGATAAACCTTGATCCATTACCGCGCGTTCAAATCAGTTTTATTCGGCCGGATGTGTGATTTGTTTAATTTCTTCAGATCTCTCGGCGGCTTTAAACGAGCAAATGCCACCAAAAGTCGATCTTGAAAATTTTTGTCAGTACTCAACCAATTAATTACTTATATTTGAAGCGAATTAATGTGATTTTTTTAAATATAAAAGTAGTCGGTTTTATACTTCACCTGTCGATGAGAGATTCTGTTGCTCTCGAAACTTGAGTAGCGAAAAATATTATTAAACTCGCGCACAGGTGAGATCATAAATAATCTCTACAATTTTAACGCCAAGTTCATCAATAGTACAGTCTAGTCACATTTTATTATTAATATTTTTAATGTTTAACGCTAAATAACTTTCAGACATTTTAACAAAATGTTGTTTATGTTAGTATATAACCATTAAAAGTTCCTTTTTTGTCTACCGGTTTCGAGACGTAACCCGTCTCTTCGTCAGAACAACACTAGCGTGTAAATGTCGCTACACACCGCAACCATAATAATATTTACACACCAATACCTTCACAAAATTCTCTTCACATACGTGTTGGCGTACAGTTGGAATAACACGCATGCGAAAAGTATTTTGTGAAGGTGTTGGTGTATAATATAATTCTATGGTTTTCGTGTGTAGTGATATTTACATGTTAGTGTAGTGGTTGTCCTGATGAAGAGATGAATTACTTCTCGAAACCGGTAGACAAAAAAAGTAATTTTTAGTGGTTATATACTAATATATATAACATCAGTCTAGTTATATCCATTCCTACAAAACTGAAAGAATACAGCTTAAGTTCCTTAGATTCATGAAAAAGAAGTTACACATTCCATTTGATAATCTTGAATACAATTATTTAATGCAATTCCTTAATTTAACAGCGTAAAAACTTACATTTTGTTAATAATAAATATAATAAAGGGGATTATGGATTGCCCAGGTTTCGTGAACATGATTAATTGTCGTGGCACGAGATGTCATTCTCCATTTCATGTAGATGTTTCTCGCTCTGATTTTATGAACAACTCGCATGTTCAAAGGTTGCATAAAGTTGACAACGAATTAATTTTGTGAATTTGTTTGATATAAGTAGCATTGCCGTTCTTAAAAAACAAGTGTTTACTAAAAATATTAAACTAGGTTTCTGTGAATTAAATATTGATCACCATCATATTGTTCGTTCTATTTTTAATTTGTTTGTCTTAAGTTGTGTTAATTTACCTCATGACTTTCTTTCTTGCACTATATATAACGCTTCCTTAATTTTTTTAAATATAAGCTACTATGTTTGATCCACTATTATTTATGTAAATTAACAATTCTTCAATGTAAAAGCCCTAAGGGCGTATAAGTTAAATAATTAATGAAATTCGAAGACAAGTCATTTTATCTAATTACCAATCATTATCTTTTCAATGTGGAAATCTTCCAACCTATTATTTGTTTTGCCAAATCTTCCCAGACATCTTGTTCGGATGCATTGTTAGGTTTTCATGGCCACCTGATGACATTGGTTGAATCTTGATTCGTCTCGGTGGCCAACGTTTCTGGCCAACTTCTTTTTTATCTTCCTCGTAGTATCCCGATGATTTAAAAAGTGTTTTTTTAATGTTATAAATGTCGAAACTCTTCCACCATCCTTTTCCATGCAATCTCGTTCATTACGGAACTATGAGATGTGCTTCCTGCCGTACCATACCCCGTTTTCCCTCGATCTTGCCCTTAATTATCAAATGCCAAATGCAAATTCAAATAAATATAATAAAAAAACAAGAAGACAAAAAACCGAAAGTCCCCGGGCAGCAACAGTATATGCTGATATAAGGGGATATCAAAAACTATAACAATAAATTTAATTAATATAAATTAACTTTGTTTAAACAAAGTTAATTTATATTAATTATAATTATGTTACCACAAAATAAATTTGCTACATTTGAAGAAGAAAAAATAAATTTAATTTTATTTTATTTAGTTCTTAAGTTAGTTAATATTACAACTTGTATATCAACTAGTATTTTACACATTACATTCTTAAATCTATTACTAATATACTATCCATAATAACCTACATTTTTACATTTACAACTTATTTAATCTACGGTACAATCTATAATATACATAATAAGTAATAAATTCTATGCTCTACAATTGTATACTATTTTCGCAATAATAATGATAGCATTTGTTTTTAAATTCATTAATCTTATTTATATTCTTCGTGTTTTCTGGCATCTCATAATATATTTTACATTAGGCAATTCTGTGTATTTATTATATGATAATCTTATTCTTTTTTTTATACGATAATCTTATTCTATTCCTATTTCTGGCGTTATATGTATGTACATCACTATTTACAATAATTTTGTTCAAAAAATATTTTGGCATTTTATAGACGAACACGTAAAATTTTTTAAATATCGTTATTTACGGACTATCTCCTCTCCAACACAAGTCTTTTAGGCTTCTTTTTAAAGAGACCTGTACTGTGACTACTTTCCTCCTTTTCGAGCACCATTGCATTTCTCGCACGGAATCGCATCCATATTCTCGCTAAGGACTTGGGCTACGAGAACACGGTGTTGTTGAGGGTCCAATCTCCGACGAGAGCCGTGCCAATCGATCAGAGAACCGCGCCGATCGGCGTGCAGTATTCTTGGCGTCGTCTCGAAGTTGGTTTGATCCCATTTCAAAACTGCACTGGACGGACAGTCGGGCGGTATCGACTGGTGCACAGGAGCCGGCTATCGGGGCCCGAAATAGCCTCCGATCACTCGCGACTCGGCTTAGTTTATTTTACGATAGGTTAAACGGGTCGCCCTCCAACGCCGACACGTTGCGCCGTCCACATCGACGGGCCGATGATTTGTCGGGAATGTCGTTTTTCGATCGCTGACGACACGGGAATAGAACAAGTGGATCCGTCAACTCTCTGCGGCTCTCTTCGATATCTGGCGATTTCTCGTTCGCGGTTTTCCCGCAAACTTGGAGCCAAAAAATATCGCATGCCGACTGTCGCGTTGTGCGCGCCAAATCGCGGTCTCGGATCATCTTGACTTTTTGGTCAAAATTGAATTTTTCGTCTCAATTCTTGGAGCGCTTTCGTATTTACTTATATGTAGCTGAGCGATGTTTTTGTCGCCGAAATTGGATGAATTCGATTTGAATCACATGTGGTTCCAATAAGATGGCGCCACATGTTATGCTGCTGATATCACTTATCAGATTATTTGAAATCAGTGTTTTATTCAAAGAAACCACAAACACTTGATGATTTAAAATTGGATATACAGGTGTCCCGTATCTCGATGTCATGCCGAAATCGGGTGATAATAGTTATCAGAAAAATATTTTTTTAAATCTACGCCCTGTGACGGTCTTTTTACTCCTGTTGCTACAAATCTTTATTTTTCTTCATTTTTTTTATTATTGTGTAATCCTAAATAATGCTTCTGTAAACTTTTATCAAAAATTCAAAGCCAACTACTCCATCTTGGAATAAAATGTCACTTTTTGACCAAACCAAGTATTCAAAATCAATACTTTGCCCAGTTTTAACTGACTTTTTAAAATTTATTTATTTATATTTTTCTGATAACTATTATGACTTGGCCTATTTCGGCTTGACGTCGAGAGAGGAGACACCTGTAGTATAACGATGCATTCACGGTATTAGGGCTAATTTATTTGATAATGTCGTTGAAATTCGGGTTCAATGAATTCGCTCCTGAAAACAAAGCCGAGCTATTTAACCGACGTTATATTTAAAACATAATGTTATCGTTTTTGTTTCAAAATAAAATATGATATATTTGATTTGACTTGTTTCGATCAGCAATAAAATTTCGCCTCTTGCGCGATGGTTGTTGTTTCAAGAGCACGAATCGTGCGTCTTTGCAGGGGATGATTTAGAACTAGCAAGATTTTACTTTTATTTTTAATACAATTTAAATTTGAATTAAAAATATAATTATTTTCCTCAGTAGGTACTTACATACCTACTTACATTTCAAATTTCTCCGCTAATGTTCGTACGAACGAAACGCTGCATAACAATCTGCTGACAACAGGTCTTATTCAGGCTTAGTGGAAGGTCTTCTACGGGGTGCAGGGACCCCTATCCATTAAGATAAGGGGTAGACGAAGAAACAAATTTTTTCACCCACTTTAGACCCCGCCCCCTCTCACTCTCTCTCGTTAGATTCCTGAATTGTTCAGTAGTTCAATTTCTCTGACAAGATTAACACGCATGTGAACAATAGTGCTGATAGTTTGATTATAGTATGATTGGGGTGTATAGTGATGTGAAAGTAGTAGTGTAGTGTTGGTCCTGACGAAGAGACGGGTACGTCTCGAAACTGGTAGACCGTAAATCTGGTAGTGTTAAGAAAATTTTTCTTTACAATTTCTGTCAATAACGCGCTTTTGCGACTGCCGTCTATTGAATGCATTTTCTGCCATTGTAAATGACCTTTCTCTACCGTGCCTTCACTGAAAAATGCACACGTTCTCTTGGATGATGGAGTTGCAGTTGTGTCTTGCTCCTGGCTACGTGCTGATTTTAAACGCTGGCCGAATCGCGAAATAATAACTCTACGATGTTAGATCATAATTTAGAACTGACGGAATGTCGCTGTCGGTGGAGCCGCATTCTATTACAGCTGTACCAGCCAGGAATGCTTCTGCGCCTTGTCAACAAGACGATTTCAATTCTCGAACATCACAAGTCAAGTGTTTTATCTCGTTAACTCAGCAGCTGATGCGCCTGGTGTGCCATGTGCATATTTATGTTGACTTCAAAAGTCACTGAGAATCATCTTTTTACTTGCTTTGCTTTACTTTACTTACTTTGCTTGCTTGTTTCCTTGACGAAAAAGCTTTGGATCGATTAACCCTTTTCCCGTGACCCAATCGAGCTGAAACTTTGCAAGCAGACTCGTGGCGACCATCAAGAAGATTTATCAAATTTTCGTTAAAAAAAATTAAGTATAATTTTGGATTTTTAGAAATTTTAATGTTTTTTAATGCATTACTCAAATCTGATTCTGACCAAATCATTTGACGCTGGAAATTCATAAGGTACGATATTGATGATAATTGAATCTATCGTAATCTTGACATCTCAAAACATCTGACATTTTAGAAATATTTTTAATTCCTGTAAGTTTATTGTTATGTTATATGTTTTGATGCGTCTTTAATTTTTACAAAGAAATGGAGTATAGTAAAAACTTGATTTTTATGGGTTACTTTTTTTTGCTATAATATTTTCAGTAATCGTCTTCACCGCCATTAAGATCCCTACGTTTCGTACATACCTATGTCTCTCAGACCTCTGCAAAGATTTTTCCGTTCGGATACGTCTATGTTATACGACACCCATAGCAAACGATGAAGAACCCAAAAAAGCTAATATTTGATCATCCAGCATCTCCCCTTACAAAATATACCCTTAGTAAGTCCTTTTCCGTGTCTATAGAGTCTTTTATAACTAGCTGTAACCCGTCAAAAATGACAGAACATGTGTATATATTTATAGTACCTTTTTGGCGGTCCACGGATAGGAGGCAATACAACATGCGTTAAGCGGCCGGTTCGGGTTTGCTGGCCCGGGGTTCAATCCCCATCTCCGGCCGATTAATTTGGTTTACTAGACGTGAAGCCGAACGAAATTACGGGCGAACAGACGACGAAATTATTATGTTCGATATGAACAAAATTCAAAAATTTCGATACATTTCTTTGGAGGGAATGTGTCAGTTTTTCAATGTCAATTTTCCGCATGATTTTTGATCATTTTATTTGACTCGCATCAAAGCAAATGAATTTTTAATACTCGGTATGGGTTACTTTAATGTTGCAGAGAAGATGTGTCAGAAATATTGGAAAACATTCTATTAAAAATTGAATAAAGAAGTCTTGTACGAAGTTTTTCTGTGTATTAACCACAATTTACAACTCTAACATAAAATACAAAATAAAACAGTGGATCCGAAACAAGGGGAGAGATAAAATAGGCACACTTATACAAACACACTGACACAATATAACCTCATATATATGATATATTTTCTATTATGTTACTTTAAACACTTTATTATCTATTTAGTATGTTTTGAACCTACACAATATTGTAAACTATGCCTGTCTCAACACCGATATTTCTAGTGAGACAGGCACAGTCCAAACAAAATTTGATACTTAAAATTAAATAGAAATAAATAAATAATAATTTGTGGAAAAAGTATATAAGTTGTTCTCTTCGCGAAGTACATCGCTGTCCGGACTCGGTTGTCATTTCGAAGAGATTCTCGTTCCGAGAGGAAATTTGAAGAAATTTTTTGCTGTCAGTTCGTCGGCGGCTTATCTTCGCTGCAGACGGGAAAATGCGGCACCGGCAGGATGGCCGAGCGGTGCCAAGTATTCGCCGGCGTTGTGCAACCGACCGGGCCGGTTCGCGGGACACGTATCCAAATATTCCTTATTCCAACTATTCGAATATCGAATATTCGTAAAAATTTTAAGAAAGGAATAATTTACTTTGGATGATAAATACAGATAAATACAATCTGCATATTATAAAAAAAGTAACCAATAAAAACCAAGTTTTTACAATACTCCCTTTCTCATTTTCGGGTTTCGTGTCTACCATATGCGTCGGAATCTCCATACAACTTACTGAGTTGTATGAAAAAAACCATTAAAAATTTGAAAAATCCAAAATTATACTATAATTATTTTTTTAACGAAAATTTTATAGATCTTCTTGATCATCGCCACGAGTTTATTTGCAAAGAAAAGGGTTAAAAATTGATCCAAAATTTTTTCGTCAGACAAGTAGACAAGTAGACGCTACGAGTTAAAAGAAAGGAAGTAAAAAAACCATAATAATTGCAGTATAATTATTTATTTTAATTTTTTTATATATGTTATAAAAAACCAACAAAAATATATTTAAAAATAATGTTGAATTTAGAAATACAAATTTAAAAAAAAAAATTCAATTTAATAAATATACATGTATAAAAACAATAAAAAATATATACAGAAGAGTCAGTATTCTATCGATAACTGACAAAATTTTAGATATGTTTATATTACTTCATATCTCACACCCCGCGTGCAAGTTTTTTTTAAATTATTTTGTATATAACTTCTTGTTTGTCGGCTCAAATATTTATGAAAAGGTCGACTCCATCGTTGTCAAAACAATGTGTGTTAACCGTAAGTGATTATTGTAATAAAACTATAAAGATAAGCATGACTTAAAAAAGGCAAATGCAAAAGACGTCCGACAATATACGGCGTTTACATCTTTGATGTCCGACTTCATAGCGGCATACCTGAAAACCCTTGCAAATGACTTTTAGGGTTCGTAAACCTTTGTTTCGTTTGGAAAAATATCAAAAATCTTGTGATATAAATATGAACGAATACTTAAAATCAGGCGAATATATTCGAGTTTCTAATATTCGGATTGAAGACTATAATCCGGACACGAGGCGGACACAAACGATCGTGCGAGTTCTCGCGTATAGTCTGTCCATTTAAGAGACACAATTGAGAAGTTTCATGGTGTTGATAATACTATTTTAATTTGTCGGTTTTCGATGGCATCCTCTGCCAGGTATGTTTACATAAAAAAATCAATATAACCAGTTTCAAATTTTTGAAATGATGAAGTATCGATCAGTCTTCTGAAGTATCGCGTAGCAGTCGTCGCCACCTAAATATAATTTTACCGCTTCGGTACACTTTTTTCGTTCTGTGCGGCTCTGTATCCGCGATCAGCTGTTCTCGCGAATGGCGATTTTACGCGTGTTTTACTGTCGACCGAAGAGCGCTCAAGCAATACGGTCGACGTTGGTGCGTTTTACGTTATTCTCGAGCTTAATCTGTTTACGCGGCGGACTGCATTGTTTCAGTTTGGACTTGGCTCGCGGACACGCAATTCCCCTCGGTCAACGCGGCCGCATAAACACGTCGGCCGACGGGCCTTTGAAGATTGACAAGCTTTTACAAGGGAGTAAATCTTAGCGGTACGAAAGATGAAATCTTTCTTTTAATGTGATAGCTGGTGATCTTTTACAAAGTGGCTCGGGCATTGCAATTTCGGGCGCAACATACACGGCTTAAAGTAAAGTGCATTTATCGTAGAAATTTTTGCAATCTGTACTAATATACAGGGTTATTTGGAAAACATTAATAAACTCGCAGGACTATATTCCTGCCTTGATTATGAGTCGAAAATGTTCAAGCTATTATGACCTAATATCAATAGTTAAGGAGATATGCGACCTCAAAGTTGGCATCTTTATTTCAATATTTCTGACTTATTTTTTGTAAAACGTTGAACTATCGTTACAGTAACTTATATCGAATATGAAAAATTCATTCCCTTTAATACAAGTCTAATAAAAAAATAAAAACCCTCGAATTCCAATTGGAAAACATTCCAATAGGAATTTTTTCAGATTTTTTATCATTTTATTTAACTTGTATTGAAACGTATGAAATTTTCGTAATCGATATGAGTTACTGTAACGGTAGTCCAACGTTTTACAAAAAATAAGTCAGAAATATTGAAAAAAAGATGCATACTTTGAGGTCGCATATCTCCTTAACTATGTTGATATTAGGTCATAATAGCTTGAACATTTTCGACTCATAATCAAGGCAGGAATATAGTCCCGCGAGATTATTAATGTTTTCCAAATAATCCTGTATAAAGAGGTAAAGTTTGTAAGTTTGGATGTATGAGGTTATTTCCGAAATTACTCATCCGATTTCAAAAATTCTTTCACCGTTATTTAGAATGGACTTGCAGGGTTGACATAGGCCATATAATATGTATAAATAAAATACAGAGGTTTCATTACCAGTTGCGAAATCTATGTATACTAACTTGGTAATGAGAAAAAATAACAACAGATATCTCTAGCAGAGCCCAGTGCAGTGTATAAAGTGTTCTCGATTCGAACATGTATATAGGACTTTCAAAAAATTTGATAACGTGTGGATGTTGCATTGTGTGGAGTGATCACTTAAGCTAGCTCATACAGGTTGTAAGCCCTGAGCCATCGTACAAGAGACTTCCATTCACTTTTCTCATGTATACATATCTTCGTCTCTGTGAGGCTTTTATAATTTATCCTTAATTATATATTATCCCGTTAAAATAATTTTCGTGGTGACCTATTTTATAGCAAAAGTCGACGAAAAAATGGACAAGCGATGCGTTTGTATGACTGACAAGCCTATTCAGTAACTATTCGATAATAGACGCGTACACTTGTCTATACATAATATATAAAGAAGTAAAGTTTATAAGTTTGTATGTACGAGATAATCTCCGAAACTACTCGTCCGATTTTAAAAATTCTTTCAACATTATTTAGAATGGACTTTCAGGGTGGGCAAAAGCTATATTTTATCCAGTTTAAGTAAAAGGGATTTTCGTGGTGACCTATTTTACAAATATAGTCGCCGAGAAAATGGTCGCGCGATGCGTTTTTTACGAACGCTGCCTTAACGGTAAGAGATGTCAAGAAATTTTAGTGTCCTTGAATCAACAAATTGTTGGAGTATTTCAGTTGCTGACGATCTGCAAGAGGGTGAATGCAGAATTTGTTACCTTTACATTTTTTCTAAAATTTTATCACCGAACTTGGCTTAGGGAGGCAGATAATGACACTAAAAAACAAATTAAATCGGAGGACAGTTACAATTGTTACACACTTGTCATTACTGTGTATCAACAGTGGCACTTGTTTAAGCTGTTTATCGTTTGCTAACACTTTCGATAAAATTCCAATTCCGTTCAACTTCGCACGTTCTTTAAATCGCTCGCTTTATCGGCAAGTAGTCGCCCAATATTCTGCTCGGTTTGCCACGACTGGCCACCTTGCTTTATCGCTACGTTGCTAATGTCGCGCTGGTTAAAACGTCAAAACAATGAAACGCGCATCGCGGCGCACCTCGTATTTATAGGTAAATGTCCTTCTCGATGTTTCGAGTCGTTACGAGATTTGTGTAGAGTGTAGAGTGATGTAAAATCGTTGATTACGCGAGTCTTTCTTTCCGATTACCATATATCTATAAATACAATTTTACATGTTTGTTTGAATCTATATTATGAGTGCGCCTGATCTGCATCAAGTAATGTACCTCTTTTCCGTTGCCAGCTTAAATGTAACAAATGGCAAAATCGTGTAAAGTAACGAGAAGTGCAGATTGTTTTAAATACATGCAGATAATATTTAATAAGTAGAAATATTATACACAAAAAATAATATCTACCGGTACTTATAAAAATAATGTATTTAAATTTATACACTTTCATAATATTATAATACACATTTATGTGTTTTAAAATAATTTGAAACTCGCCATTTTTGTTTTGATTCTGGTCAATCTGGCTGTCATTGCGCATGCGCGGTATGTGTCAAACACTGGATCCTCTTCATACTGTTCGTCGCTTTAAAAAGCTACTTTTCCCTTGAAAAATGTTATATATCCAGTTTGAATCAAGTCGCAGACTTCATATTACGGAAGCATGAGCAGTACATGCATTGTCTATGTCGTAATTTGGTCAAATGTCATTTTATTTGCTTTAAACGCTCTGTAGTTGCTGGTATGTCGCACCGAAAATAGTCCGAAGTGCAAATGGTTACCAGGCGAACTTTGAATTATTTGCATGTAGACGTAACTTGCACACCAGTTCATACCAGATGTTAATTTCACTTCATGCAGAAATTATAATTACGAACAGCTCTTTTATTGCACGGAGTACACGCCCGCGTTAGAGAGCGAGATGATGAAACAAGCAACGTTTGTCAATAATTGCAGAAACGCGCTGAAAGTAATTTAATGCATAGTTAATTAATTGAAACCGCCATTGTCCGCCCCCGAACCGAACAATAGAGCCGAGTGTGAACCGAGCCGCGCAATGGAAGTGTGAAGTGAAACTGCGCCGCCAGCAGCGCCATGCCGCTGGGCCCCTCGGTCCTGGCCAACGGCCACTCCAGGCTAGACCACGGTCTGAATGGCGCCAACTCCGACCAGTCGTACACCCCGAGGAGTTACCCTTCAGCGATGAACCTGCTCAACCACGGCCGCCGCCCTCCGAGACCGATCCTTCCTCTGACGAGGTCGAACACCTCTCCCCTCGGCTATATGACCAACGGAAGAACAGACCTCAGACCGCCCATCCCTCCAGTGGCGAAAATGAACAGAGGCAACCCATTCTACACGAAACCCCTGAGAGAAGTGCACACCATCTCTAGACTACAAAACAATCCGGGGGCCGACGGGAGAATCCTGGTATCGCGGTCTCCGAGTCCGGCCGTCGGGAGAAACGGCTCCTACACCAGCATCGAGACCGGCAGGATAACGGACCTGCCGGGGAGGAAGAACAGCCTCGTCCCGTCGGTCATCTCGCGGTCGCCCAGCCCGCTCTCCTGCCTGAGCAGCGTCAGGAGCTCGACCAGCCAGTACTCCACCTGCAGCTCGGCGCTCCAGCCGCCCCCGAGGGCCGTGAGCGTCCGCTCGACTCGGGTCGAAAAGTCGCCGACCCCCCGGAGAATATTCCCGCAGAGCTGCGACTACGACATCGGCCTGGACTTGGACGCGCTCAAGGCCAAGGAGCAGGCCCCCGTGGTGTTCGACGCCAACCTGACGTTCGTCCTCGGCTGCGAGAGGCAGAAGGTGAGGCAGAACTTCAGGCCGGTCGCGGCGCACCTGGACGACTCCACCGCGTCCAACTACCTGAGCGCCAAGATCGAGGACTTCCTGAAGAGGACGGACCACGTCATGGACGAGTGGAGGAACCTCGGCCACAAGGACGACGAGGTGGGCGCGGGGATGGGGCTCGTCGGCGCCAACGGGAGGAGGCTGGGCAGGTCCAAGAGCGCGGCCAACATCATGATCAAGGGCTTTCAGTACTTCAGCAGGTCCGGGAGCATCTGCCGGTCCAACAGTCACGTGAGAGACATCTCCGAGGACAGGACGACCATCTCCGAAGAAGATGAGGTGAATATCTTCTTCTTCCTTTTCTTTCTTATCTAAATCTTTCCCGGCTTTGTGATTCTACTCGTGTTCACTTGCCATTTATTTGAGTTATATGTTTTAAAAGCGTTCGTATTCAATGCTTTATGTTTAAATATTATAGAATAAATTTATTTTATTATCATTATGCTACTACGATGGAGTAGTTATTTGGTACACCAATGAAAATAATGATTACTATCCATGGTGTGGTTCGCGAATTCAGTAAAGCTATTATTAGTCAGACAATGAGGATACTCTTTTAGTCTAGTATTGAGATTTCTAGAAGTGTGACGGAAGTATTAACTATTACATTCTCCGATTAATATTAGGTCTTTACATATGAAATTGAGGTTTAGTATGGGAGGAACATAAAGCCGATTTTTTTTATTATAATATATTTATTTAATCAAAGTATGTACCATTGCTATCTATGCACTTTTGCCATCTCATAGGTAGTTCATCGATCCCTTTACTAAAAAAACCATTCGGACGGGAATCAATAAAATCTTTGAAGGCGGTTTGGACTGCCCCATCGGAGTTGAATTTTTTTCTTTGCAAGAAGTTATCCAAATTTCGAAAAAAATGGTAATCTGTTGGGGCAAGGTCCGGAGAGTACGGTGGATGTCTTAGACATTCCAATTGAAGCTCCTCTAATTTGGTAGCCGTCGATTGTGCAGTGTGTGGTCTAGCGTTATCATGCAGCCCCAGCAGTGCATTAGAGCGATTTTAACCAGCCTTGGTTGTTTAGCAGCTAGCTTTTCCATCATGGTTTGCAGTTGCTGGACAATAGACATCTGCGTAATCGTCTGGCCAGATTTAAGAAAACTGTAGTGAACGACACCAGCACTAGTCCACCAAACGCTCACAAGTATCTTTTTTGGAGTCAATTTTCGCTTGGGGCATGGTTTGGCTGGTTCGGCAGGGTTCAGCCTATGCGATGAGCGCTTCCGATTATTGTACAGGATCCACTTTTCATCACAGGTAATGATTCGATTTAAAATCCCTTCATTATTGTGCCGGTTGAGTAATGTAACGCAGCAGTCAACGCGCGTTTGTTGATTTGCTTCACTCAATTCGTGAGGTACCCACCTTTCAAGCTTTTTCACCTTACCAATTTGCTTCAAGTGGATAAAAATTAGTTAATTAGTTTATCACTAACACCGAGCCTGCAGCTGCTTAACTCGGATTGTAGTTTGGCGATGGATCGCCTTCACACAATAGCCTTCAATTCTTCATTATCAACTTTGATCTCCGGCCGTCCACGGGGCTTGTTCTGCAGGTCGAAATTTCCAGAACGAAAACGTTGGAACCAAAAACGCACTGTGTTTTCTTTTGCGCACCGTCGCCATACACATCATTAATCCTTCGAGCCGTTTCTGCAGCACTGGTGCCACGGTGGAACTCGTACTCGTAAATAACGCGATATTTCAAGTTTTTCATTTTGTAAACTGAGTGACGCAAAGAAAAAAACAATTGAGGAAAAAACAAATGAATTATAATTTTCAAAACAAAAATACATGAGTAAATAACTGTATAAATTTGGATTTGGAATTCCTAACCAAAGAGAAGATATTTGAGATCAAATTTGCCAGTATGGCAAAACGCCAATTTCATATGTATGGACCTAATATATAATTATTAAGATTCCGCAAACAGAGCGCACGATTAAAATGAATTAAGAATTAGTATTTACTTTTATACTGTCCTATCGAAGAAACGGACCAATAGGGTCAGTGCCCCTGAACGTATTAATCCACGCAATGACTTACTTATTGCATTTTATTGGTCGAACATATTCCAGTCAAAATGGGAACTAAACGCAAAACCAACGAAGGTATAGCTAGAACGCATTCAAAAGAAAGTGTGCAAAAAATATGCGTGTTGTTACGATGCAAAAAATGAACACAAAAGAAGTTTTTCTAGTAAGTAACTAACCTTTTAAAACTGAAAAATATAAATTTATTTGGAATATCATATTGAGGCTTGTAATACGGGCTTGCCAGGCAACTTTCCCCCCGCTTTCTTCTTACCGGACGAAGCTAGGAATGGTCTTTTGATTGTGGTCGACTTATAAATAGCTGTCACTCGTCAAAAATGACGGTACTTTTACACGTCGGTTCCTAAAGAATAAATAAATAAAGCCTTTATTGACTGACCAAATAGAGTAAAGTCTTATCTTATATATCTTATGTAACTTTAATCTATTTTAATAGAACAATAATCTAATTCAATTAGGTAAGTATATAGTCTTCAGCAACCAGTTTGTTGATCAGGTTGTCCTCTGACATAGACCTTCCCTAGTTTCTTCCACTCATCTCTGTCGCGAGCTAGTCATCTCCATTATTTTAAAAGGTCATCTTCCCATCTCTTGATTTGACGTCCTTTTTGTCTTTTTCCATTTCATTTCATTTCCTAAAGAATATGTATTTATTTAAGAAAAAAAGTTTTTATACTATGATAAGAAGTTAGAAGTTATGTTAAGAAGTGAATGTAATGCTGGCCGTAGTGCGGTAGATAGAATAAAGAAAGGAGTGCTGAGATGGTTTGGTCATGTGGAACGTATGAACGAGGAAAAGGATGGTTAAGAAAATATGTGAGGCGAGTTTGAAGGCAACAGGAATAGAGGGCGTCCGCGAAAGACCTGGCACGATCAGATACTACAAGTATTTGAGTATGGCCCTGTTAAAAGCCTCAACAACAATAGAGCTTTGCACGAGAAGATGTATGAATGTGGCCGAAGCAAAATTGGTGTAACAGGATAGAAGAGTGTGGCGTTCAATCCTTGAAAAATCTGCGAAAACGGGGAAACGGCCTGATGGTTAGTCGGTTAGTTATATATAATATATATTATTCAAAATGTTCATAATGTATGGACGTTCTTACGGTGGAATTGGTAAACATTACATCGTGCAAGGTGATCACTTAAGCCAGCTCGTATAGGTCGTTAACCTTGGTCCACCCTATAAAGACTTCCATATACGTTTCCCATATAAACAGCTAGTTCCTGTAAGGCTTCCATAATTTATCTTATTTTCTTTTAGTTAATAACCATTGATGGTTGCGGTACTGCTGTTTAAATTCCCGAATTAGACTCGCGGTGACTGTAACGAAAGCAATTGTGGTTTTCTGGTTCCGACCAACAACAGACGACGAAGACCTTGAGCATCTTCCAAATTCGTGACACAAACCAGGTGT